>NADL03000134.1:0-215898 GCA_002205965.3 Kappaphycus alvarezii
TTTTTTCGTGTGCGAATTTGCGCACATCAGATTGAAAGGTAGCTGTTGTACGAAAACGGTCCTTTCTGTAGGAGAGTGGTCCTACCACAAACTTCTGTCTTCTCCTTCCCCATGATTCTTCAAAAATAACTCATCACATCAATTTTCTTTTAGGAACAAAATCATGCAACGTATTTTTCCCATGATTCCAAATTCACTGCGCAACTCCATTTCTATTTTTCTTTGAGCAATTTGGTCCTTTTTCAGAATAGGAATCTTTCGACTCGTGATCCGCTTCGTCTTCCAAATTCAGTTCCGATATTTTATCAAGCAGATTTTTAGTTATTGTCCTATTCGCATGCAAATTCAAAGCTCTGGCATTGCTTCAATTTTTTTATTTCGTCCAACGCCGTGAAACTTTTCTAATACGTTGCCCTATTTAAAGTCCGAAATCGACGTCGTTGAGGCAACTCCCCGTCATCAAGTACCCCATCGGCCCACCCCTTTTTATTGCCTTCAACTTGACCAACCTCCGCCCTTCCCTCACCATTGCCAAGTCATGCCGAGGCTGCCGTCCCCTCAACGCTATGGCCCTGATGGCAAATGGTCCAACCGACTACGAAGATTACTATAGAAGGTTGGACCGGGAACGCGTTAGGGAGTGGGGCCGCCGTAACTACTTCGAGAAGGCAGAAGAGGCAGAGGAAGATGGGGAGCAAGAGGAGGAGGAAGAGGAAGAGGGGAAAGAGGAGGATGAAGAGGAGGACTGGGAGCACCGTGGAGCCACTAGTATACGACGTTGGGGGGGCTCCCATGGAGAACGAAGGGAAGACTGAGGGAGTAATTGTGATATCTGACTCTTCTGACAAAGATGGAGAGAGGGGTGAAGAAGAGGATGAGGAAGATGAGGTGGAAGGAGACATGGAAAGTGCTGGAGTAGTGGGGAAGGGGCCGGGAAATATGGACCAGGTGGTCCCGACTCTGGAACCGGATGGAGGCATCTTCAGTGGTCTAGATATTTTTGCAGGAGGCAATGGAGAATTCTAACCCGTTCGCGGATATTTGCGGGGAATGCCTGGATGGAATGGATATTTTGGGGGAATTCTTTGGCTCTGCTCTAGAGGACTAAGATATTAAGGAAGGAATCTAGATATTTATCCTGGTAATAGCTGCTGTTAGTCTTTCTCATTCACACGATTTCAATTGATGCATTTTACGGTTTTTAGTATGTTCCTCTGAGACTTTAGGGATAGAAAAAAAGTCTATATAAGCTGAGTAAACTTCTTCGTCTTGTGGAGATCAAGCAATTCGGCAGACAATTTTAAGTCAAGTCCCGAGTAGTAGGAAGTTGAGAGTCAACTTCAGACCCAAGAAAATTTTTTCCTACGCTGGTCACAGAGCATCAGTGGTAGACCCTGCTCCTCCCATTCTTACTTGGAGCCCTCTCAACTGTCTTCATTATCCACTCCCTTTTGTTCGTTCAACTATACCACGGTAGCACTTTTGTTGCTTGCAACTCCTCCTTCTTGGGGTAGTTGGTTCCCAGTATCTCTTCTCCCGACGATTTACCCCTATCAATAGCTTCGCTGGGGAAAGCGGGTGATCAACTTGAAGAAGGGCTACGGTGGCCCGGGAAGGGGTACCCTGTGAGAATAAACGGCGGCATCTGCCAATGGCCGTGTCAAAGCGGGCGAGGGCAGGAGGGATGGAATCGGAGAGGGGAGTGCGGAGGTGAAAAAGACGATAAACTCGTTGAGTACGTAATCAAAAAGGCGACGGGAATCCATTCTGATGCGGTCAAAAAGTCCGGAGCAGTTTTCACGGCGGCGGTGGCCAAAAACGCGGAGGTGTTTTTTGTGTCGGAAACCAGCTTAAGGATCTTAAGAAGTCCCAGGAGGGCTCCACTCCGGTGATGTCACGAGGGAGCGGATTTGATGCGGTACAAGGCCGCGAAGTAAAAGAGGAAAACGTTTGGGTGTTTTACTGTTGGAAGATATTTCCGACCTATCCCATGGTTTTCCAGACAACCGCAATCGACTCAAAAAGGGTATACCTACAGCGTAATGGGGAAGGAACTGTCATAAGCTTCAGCTTGGACTGGAAGATGAATATAGGTGAGAAAAGGGAATGGGGCGGACAGGAGCGAACGGAAGGTTGGGGATGACAGAGATGGATCAGGTAATTCGGAGGTGGTTGGCGGGTCGTGAGCAGGTTGGAACCTGGACCAACCTGATTCCTGATTAGAAGCAGGGAGATTCATTCGTCAGGATCCATGTAGGCACCGGGGGCGGGAATGTGTTCAAGGGGAATTGAGTGGTTGCGGGGGGAATGTTTTGGGTTATTTTTATGCATGGAAGATGTGGTAGGTTATATCCACGCCGCCTTTGCGTTATGCGGGATTGATGTCAAATGGTGTAACATGGAGTGGAGGGGAGGGAGAATAGAAATTGGGAGAACTTATCGTAGTCCAGAAATCCGTTTGAGGCTGAGCTGAGCAGGGGTATTCTGATTACAGTGGCGTTTGAATCAGATGGGAATAATGGGGTAGTTTATTTCGTCGTCTAACAATGCTTTCCAGGGGAATCTAAACCGAGTTTGGATAGAAAGGAAGGAAAAAACAGAAACGGGTCTGCTCCTCCGTGACCCAGTGACTACAATGACGTATGAAGGCAGGCTTTTTGAATCCACCTGCCACTACTGGTGGAGGATACGGGGATTGTCCCGGTAAAACCAGGGAGACTGGACCTTTTGGAGTGGATTTCGGTATAAATGTGCCCGAAGAGAGCTGGCAGAGTATAGAGCGGGGTACGATTTGCATTTCGTCTACCAGGTCACAGAATTTGGAACACAGACCTTGCCATACTGCAACGAGGCCATCAGCGAGGGAATCAGTCTCGAGATCTAGAATACCATGGAATCTAAGATCGGGTTCATCGCAATTGCCAGAGTGCTACCCGAGGGCGCGGTAAGAGTCGTAGGCAGCACTGAAGTTTGTTAAGTGTTGGATGATTTTGGAATTTATTTGACGCATTTGCAAAGTACTGAAAAAGTCTACAGTCTATTTCAGCCACGCTGTGAATTTCAGCGACAATGTTCTCCTCCAGACCTAATTTTTTCACGTTATCAATTTTTATTAAACAAATTAGCCACATCTTCAATTAGTACAACAATTAAGGGCACCTAGACAATAGAAATATAGACAATATGTATCGTTTCATTTGTTTAAGGAGGGAAAGGTTTGGGTGTCTTACCCTTGAAGGATATATACAATCTATTTGTTTAAGCGGCAATTTGGGGTGTTTTCAATCCATGAAAAATATGGTCAGCTGTTCCCTGAGAAATTTCGTGATGTTGGAAGGCTTACAATGTAAATGATTGGCAGGAAGCCGTCAAAACGCTAGAAAACTGGCTGGAGGCCGGCCAACAGGCACGTCGCATTGGAAATCGCTGCGGCTGCGGCATGACGCTTTGTTGAGACTTGTTTGACGTTGGCGTAGGACGTTGCGTTTGTTTGAGTGCCGAGTCAGGTTGTAAAATAGCCGTCATGTCCAATTCGGTCTGCTTGATGGCTGGCGTGGAGGTATCTTTTTATGGAGCGTAGTTCCTTGCCCATTACTCTGTCGGTTTACCTTTTTTGAGGCGCTTGTGGTTGGCTGCAAAGCCATGGGATAGATCGGATATATCTTCCAAGAGTATTACACCCGAACCTGTCCCCCTGATTGGAAAATAAAATACAGTCTCGGCCAGAGCGAGGAATTGAACAGCTTACGGGCCACATCTCCACACAAACTATGCGAATCGTCTATCGCCTCCCAGAATAAGTTTCTATCCTCAGCGATACCTGCCGATTCGGACTGTATCCGCATTCGGCATCTTGATGAGAAGAGCGATCCTGATCTTTCGTGCATTCGCGTCATCGCCACTATTGGCGCCAAGGGTCTGTCAGCTACCGCTACGGCCGACTAGGAAATTTCATCTGCGCAAGGTAATTATTGCCGGGCTCGCAACATCATCAGTAGCACCTTGAGCAATCAAGGCCCCTGTTTGGTCAGGTCCTTTTATCGGTACGCCGAAGGATATGTGTTGAAAAAGTTAGGAGGGGGAAATGAATTCTCCAGTGGATGTAAAAGAATGAAGAAATTAAAACGGAAAGCGCGGAAAACGGCAGCAAATTTTTATGGGTTGTACAATGTTGCACAAAAGCGTGCGGAGGTTATTCACCAATTAGCTACGGAGGCGGACGGCGGGTGGAAACCTGTCCTGTTTGCATTACTTGGAGACTAAACGCAAAGCAGGTACCGAAGTCCCGGAGCTCCTGTTGTGGGGAGGAACCGCGACGGGAAGCAGCGAAGGAAGCAAGGCGGCGAAACAAAAGGAAAGAGCGAATACACGCCGATTGGGGACGAGTACACGTCATTTAGAACGATCGCGGTGTTTTGACAAGCAAGGTTGATCAATGTGTTAGTTGCTCCTTCATTTTGACCCCGGGAAATGATGCATACTTATACTGCATATGAACTTCAATTTGATGCCGGCTTCCTTGTTCAATTAGAGTGAGAGATAATTTCGAATAACAAAACCAGAAGAACAGAGGGCATGTTTTGATCTGATTAAAGCCTTGAATTAAACAAGAAAGTGGGATAACACGAGTTTACGAATTTGACATAGCCATGTCATGTTGACGATGTCACTGTAGTTGTCTAGAATTCTCAACACACCCCCATTTTTTCATGTCTGAAAGCACTCGAATAAAATTTAGTTCTCGTTAGGATCCATTACCATTTTTCAACATTCTGATTGATTTCATTAGTTTCGTGAAGCTTTCGAAGAGCATTAATGCCTCTGACTTTTGTAAGGGAATCATAAATGTTGAACTTAGACTGAATGATGGCCACGTTGTAAATATCTCGTCCACGGTACGATTCTCTTGCAGCCGCAATGTCGAACAAGAGTCAGCGTTCTGATGTGTATCGAGATCTGGTCAATACATCAAAAACCTGTTTGCTGTCTGTAAGCATTAAAAAAGGAATGCTCCGACCCAAAATTCTCTCTAAATCTTGTCGTATCAAAAACTCAGAATCAAATCCATCAACAAAAGGGAAGGTCCCTCCAGCCATGTTTGATCATGAAATTCGCCGTGATTTGTAGGAACAGAAATGAATAACATAGCAATCATTACATGTATCAGCAAGCAAGATAATATAACCGAGCTGAGAATTACCATTAGGGTGATTATTATGGGAAGAGTCAGCGTAAACCAACATCGAAGTGATTCTTGATCCACCTGATGTGCGCAAATTCGCACACGAAAAAATCTAGATGAGGACCATAATTGTATACAGTATTGGAACTGGGAAGATATTTTTTACAGTTTTTGAATTTGCAAGATATTTTTAATTTGGGTGAGTGTGGCAAATTCATCAGTTGATTTTTTTATTTTAGGACACGCTGTCATAATAGATGTCAGTACAGTTCTAGGTTTTGGGTGATACTACGAGTGACTCTGAAAGGTCTATATAATGGCCACATCGATTCCACCCCTGGCCGATGGGTGGCTGGCATGGGTATGGCACCTAGATATTTACCTTGAGGAAATATCTTCTAATGGTCTCTCTGGTTCACACGATTCCCGTGAATGCATTTTATGGTTATTAGTATATTTGTTTGAAGACTTTTAGGGTAGCCAAAAGTCTATATAAGCCGAGTAAACTGCTTCCTTTAGTGGAGGTCAAGCAAGTTGGCAGACAACTTCAAGCCCAGTCCCAAATAGTTAGGAAGTTCAGAGTCAACTTCAGACCCAAGAAGCATTTATTTTACCCTAGTCACTAAGCATAGGTGGTAGACCCTGCCCCTTCCATACTTGCTTGTAGCCCATTCAACTGTCTTCCCTATCCACTCCTTTTCGTTCGTTCAACTATACCAAGGTAGCACTTCTGTCGCTTGCAACACCTCCTTCTTGGGGTAATTGGTTCTGAGGATCTCTTCCCCTGCTGATTTATCCCTAACACCACCTTTGGAAAAGGAGCTCTAAATGTACTCTGCTCTTTAAATATCTTATGATAAAATTCAGTTTGCAATTTTCTTCAGATGGTGCGAAGTTTCAGTAACTTTAGCAGTTAAAGAAAAGCACAAGCTATGTCCGGACCCGTGTGTACCACTCATGCCAGTATGTCTCGAATTGACCGAAACACTGGAAATGTAGCATCCTTAGGCAGTAAAAGTAGATTCTTGATATACTGTGACTGGGAAAGCCACCCTTAGTTCCATGTCAAGGTAAGCGAACTTCTGTGCATTGGATAATTTCACATCGAATTCTTTTGCAAAAATCTCTTTTAGGCGGTTCCTTTGGTCTGCAGTACCAGCTTGTGAAATTTGGTCTACGTATGAGCCAGATAGAGCGACGAGCCGGTTTCAAAGTCTCTTGAAAAACAGAGCAAATCTCCAGTGCTTTGTCGCATTCGGAGTTTGTCGTTGTGAAATTTGGTATTGATATCACACCAATAGTCACCACTGTCCGTCAATCCATATAATGGTCGAATTACTTGTATAATCCCGTGAGAAGCAAGGTCGATACATTCGGGCTCGACAAAAATCTTTCGTTGCAGACCGCAAGTATATTTCAGGTAGGGATGCTTAACGTCTAAAGACCAAACATCAAATCCAAGGATATTGGCCAATGCTGACAAAAATCGAATAGATGACTGACGTACACTGTACGTTTTCTGCACAATAGAATGTTGTGCACAAAAAGTAGTTTGTCCTTATCCTGTGTAAGGAAAGTACAAGTCTTGCCTTTAAAATAGGAGGACCATTGTCATTTGGTTTGATGCTCAGTGAAAATCTGGAGGGGTATGTTGGGGTGCTCACCCGCTTCCTCAGTCAGAACAATACGAAAAGTGCCTCGTTCAACTAATGCAATGATTTCCTTCTGTTTAGCCTCATCAAATTGACACTCACGGGGGTCTCCATGATGAATGATTTCAGCATGTAGAATAGAGGTATTTCGTTTGTTTCTGATAATTGCTATTCGTAGTTTGGATGCTTTTTGAGTGGGACTGGTCGTAATTGTGCGATATTAAATGAGCGGGGGCGAGTTCATTTACCAAGGTGTAGGTGAAAAAACTTCTTATCAACAGAGTCAATTAAATGGGGACCAGTGCAGTGCTTGAAACCTTCCCTATAGACATAAGCAAAATCGACAGGACTGTTGATATGATCAGCAGGGAGGTGGTATAGGACGGAGTCCGCGTTGGACTAAGGACTTAGAAACCAGCTTGTCATATTCATCTCGAGCTGTTTTGTGGTGCACGCATCCGTGTATTCTGACTAGGAAAGTCCTTTTGAGATACGTGTCGGCAGTTTTGGCAGTACCCCAAATACAAGTAAAGATGGGACAAGTCCATGCGGGCCAACTGATTCATTCATAGCTTGAACAGACTTGGCCAATAAGATGTCTTCAGGTATACAAAGTTGATCAGAAAGAACCTTTTCATAAATTGTGCGCAGAGTAGAGTAATATTTCTCTCTCATACAGAATGAATTGTTACTTTCTGAGTCAGTAGTTATTAAAAATATGCTAGCTGCTCACAGTTGTAATCCCATTCTTCGGATAAGAGCACAGAGCCTTGATCTGTTATCTTGGATTCTGGGTACCCAATGTAGGTAGAAGACCAAGTACTAATAAAAGTCATTCCGTACTGAGTTTGTGTCACATGTATGCAAAAATGTAGCGGCACTGAAATGGGTACCTGAATCAATATTGTGGAGGACGGTTCATGCCTTTTTCACGTTGGTGACTCTTAAGATACATGACATCGAGAATTATTCGGTGATTAAATTTCGCTTCGTCGACATCACGAATCTGAAAAGTTATTTGGCGGGGTGAGTAGCGTGTAAATGTATCACATGACTTGGATATGTGCTTCAATAAAGAGAACGTATCAGCAGTGAGGTCCTCTGGTTTAGCACACCTGAGTAGTTCATAAAGTTTCTGTGCGGATGGATGTAGTAGGTGGCGATGTAGCCGTCCAAGCTACGGTCTGGTATAAGATACCTTGAGGATGAAGGGCGACCAACATAGGTATGGATGTCAATTTTTCTTTGTCAGGGGCATTTTACATCCATCATCCACGCTATCTAACACTCTTTCGACTGCTCATGGCTGAATATAGTGAGTTTCCATGGTGTCTAAGCCAATCAGAAGAGGTATGTTCTCAGGGACAATGTCAACGGTGATAGTCAAGGAGCTATTTTGGGTGGGTAGAATGATTAGCATTCGGCTAACTGCTTTGGTACGATGAGGTCCAAATGAGTAATAGTTTTTAGACGACGAGGTCTTCAGTTTGATTCCTGCTTCTGGGAAATATGCCTTGGCTTGGGTCAATCCAATTATGGGTCGCGTGCTCCAATGTCCTTGCAGGCGCCTTCAAAGTCCGGAGGTCGGCCAGGTCATTCTCCCTTTGAGTGATGTAGACTGCCAGCCAAATATCGAATAGTAAGCATAATAAAATGAGTATTCACTGTGCAGTAGTTGTAACGTGAGATCCTACGTCTGCGAACCGGCAATATATATTCCAGGACTGTGTTTGTCAGAAACAATTTGTCGTGGCATGCCATAAGCATCACTTGCCAATGTATTTTCTACGAGGAACACATCGGCATTTAAAAATCCGACGGTTTGTTACTCTCCTCATCTTCAGCGTCAGATTTATCATCTAATTTGGGGTCAGTAGCTACAATTAACTGTTCGAAAGTGTTTTCAATGTCGTCGATAGCTTCTGAGTCTCTATATTCATGTACCATCATAGTTTCAAACCTTTTTCTGATTGGATTCTTGGGGGTCGTTGCTGCCAACAACTTCCATATATTCCGCCTATGTGTCGTTACCGTTAGCTAAAGTAAATAATACTGCGGTGGCAGCATTTTTATTTCCGCCACGCTCCAGGATTCTGGACCGGATAATTTCGGTCATAGACTGTGCTTTTTCAGTGCACTAGTTTTTCCAGTGCCCAGTCTTCTCACATCGTAGGCACTTGGTCTTCGACTTTAGCGCGATCAGTTCAGCTGCGGTGCGGCGAGGCCGCCGCACATGCGCAATTATACTGTTTAACTTATGACAAAGAGGCGAATAAATTCGTTTCTGCGGCTTGGCAGGTTTGCTGTATCGTTCTCCATAGTAAATGTTGCCAATACCTTGGGCCTTTCTATTCTCAAGAAGTGTTAAAGCTGAAAAAAAGCATACCATAGAATGAATTGCAGTCCATGCCATTTTTTCTACCTTGAGAGGCTAATCGTGCTGTGATAATTTGTTCAGACCATTTTTCTTCATCCACTATATCGGCCAGGAAGGATTACATGCGACCATCTTGATGCTCACCTTGATAAGAAAGGACGTACTGTGGGATATATTCTAAAATACGTGCGTGGGCTGTAGTTAGTGAATCCATGTCCGTGCATTGTTTCTCAGACTTGATTTCCACAAAAAAGAGTCCCTTGATGTACGATAATGCCTGTGAAAGTGTTTATTAGAAGAGTTAATTCGTAGGGTTCAGTAAATCAAATGCTTCGTCCGATGAATTAAAATGATTTAAGATAACTGAATAAAAATATTCATTAGCAATACCTGAGAGGCAGTTGTGGATTAGTTGAACACACTGGTGGTCGGGAATGTCTTGCTAGAAAACGAGCTCCTCAATTTGCGTCTTACCATATATAGTGGCGATCCAGAACCAGGTTGTACAAAGAATTTAGTATCCGATCCATTAAGTCCGTGGGCAACAGCTGGTTGGTTTTTGGCGAAGCTATGCGAGTCGCACTGCGCTGAGGTCCACTATTTTCGACTTGAATAATTCTGGGTGTGGCCTGCTCGTTTCTTTTAGGCAATTTTCGTTAAAAGTGATATTTTCTTTCGAAAAAGGACGATGCTCAGAATGGGGCCAGGTATAGGACTTCCAGCAGCACTGGGTGAGGGGGGGAATGTTTTCTTGTCGGCACATCGTTTGATCTTCTTGTTGAATTGTTCAGGGGGATAGGAAGTCTTGAAGGAGAGCATTCATAACTTTGTTCGGAATTGGGATTTCAGGTGTTGCCGTCGACAGAAATGCCAATTGTCTCTAGAACTATGCGTAGAGCTGAAAATACCTGTCGATGATCCATAGCCTATTCAGTCAACATAACGTCCGTTGTCAACTCATTTTGCAAAGAATCCAAAATTTGATCCTTAGGTATTTCCATAGATGCTTCCAAATGTTAGTACACTCGGATAAATATTCCTGATTCAGTGTGGGATGCGACTCAGTTCCTTGTCAATATGACCCTTCTCTTGATCCGATAATTTCATACCATTATTCATAGCCGAAGATGAGGTACTCATGATTTCGTTAAATCAGATTGGTAACCTTTTCCATAAACTTGCAAGTGTTGAAAAAGTTAGGAGGGCAAAATGAATTCTCCATTGAATGTAACAGAATGAAGAAATTAAAAAGGAAAGAGCGAATACATGCTAGATGGGAACGAATACACGTCAGCGAACGATCGCGGTGTTTGACAAGCAAGGTTGATAAAGTTGTTAGTTGCTCCTTCATTTTGACCCCGAAAATATTCTTGTACTGCATATAACTTCAACCTGATGCCGGCTTTCTTGTTCATAGAGTAGGTGATAATTTCAAATAGCAAAATCCGAAGAATAGAGGACATGTTTTGTGGTGAGTAAAGTCTTGAATTAAACAAGACAGTGAGATAATCCGAGTTCACGCATGAAATGATGCATTTGACATAGCTATGTCATGTTGAAGATGTCACTGTAGTTGTCTAGAATTCTCAAAAATATATGTTGAGTCAAATCGGATAATCGGTATAACTTAAAGTCCACTGCGTCCAAGATTGCGGAAGTGGCCGAGTTGGTTCCAATGTCTTGCAGCAGTCTAAGTGAAATATGTTGTCGCTCGTGGACGAAATGGCTAGACTCATTAAACAGCTCAAAGGCATAAGAATGGCAAATTAGATGCCCTTTCAGTTGGTATTTTGGTTAAATCAATTAGATTGATTGAGTTACAACACGTTGCTGCATCTGTGAATACCCTGCCGAAATTAGACTTGAAGTGGGAAGAAAGGTCTAGTCGTTTCATCTAAGAAGCTAAGTCTCTTCCGTCTAAAAATAGACATTCTACAACGCCCATTGTCTATACGGTCTCATCAAGCCAAAATTGTTGGATCAATAACTATCGGACGGGTAACTGCTTCCTTAATCCACTCATAAAATCCAATTTGGGCTTCAATGAAGATGAATCGTCCAAATTGGTTGGCGCAAATTCTCATTCCTCCAAGAATAGTCTCGATTGGAACATGTTGAAGAAACGTAACCCCACCAACTGAGACAGTTCCAGTGTAAGGGCTGCAATAGTCAGTCATAGAACGGCGATTTTCCTTGCCGGGGCCAGCATAATGCTGGACGATGGAAAGATGGCGCATTAAGGCTGAACGTTGACAGAGTGACAGAGAAGACGTTTGTGATGTGACTACTACGTTGGTCGATGTTTTCGCCGTACGTTCAAGCTATAGCGGTACCCGCAAGGTTATGCTCATGGCTTAAAAAAAACGAGGAAATGAGCTTGTCCAATACCTGTGTTGCGCCTGATGGCCATTTTAGTCTCCTGTGGGTTCCTACCTTGACCACGGATGACATTGGCGAGCTTTTTAATCGTTTTATGTGGTCTTTTGATTCTTTGAGACGATATTTCAATAATAGGGTACGCTGGACAGAACCGAGATGGATTCCATTCATGAGGACGGACAGGCGCATCCGTCGAGGAGTTGCCCCAAAGGGGATAATGCCATTCAGACCATGATAGCAGCCGTTATTCAGACAGCTAAGGATCAGCACGGAAACGCTTTTGACCAGAATGGAGACAGACTGGAATCATAAGACAAATTAGAGCAATTCGAAGCCAAATCTGCGCGGATACAGACGAATAGGACGGATGAAGACAAATTTAAATCGTCTGGGACACCTAGTGGACCGGATAGGATATTGACCAAGCTGGATAAGTCCATTCATACGTTGCACCTCCTTTTGGGACACTGCTTACCAGTCGTGACCGATAGAAGTCATTTCCATGAAGGTCTACTATCTCATGTCTCACGATCATCGAAGAACTGCAGGATCTGCCTTAAGGGAAACTTTAGCCATTAATTATCTGGTTCCTGCACGGATACAGACGTAATCGGAACCCTACACGTTGGAACTAAAGGCAAGATTGAGACATAGTTCATAAATGGCCATAAATACTTCGTGACCGCCTCGGAAGAATTTTCCAGGTTCACTTCAGTTCGTCCAACTCAGTCAAAGATAGATGACGCGGATGAGGTACTGCGCTTCTTCAAGTATTTTGAAACGTAAACGGGTCACCTCGTCTGAAACGTCCGCACCGATGACAGGACGTAATTTTGGAAGGCACGCGACCGTATAGAAGGCAAAAGGCTTAATTGAAGTCTCAACTACGACGTCTCATACGCCCTACTCGAATTGACTGGCCGAACGGGCGCATCAGACAATGATTTTTTTCGCCAGGGCATTTCTTCACAATTCAAAGATACCGGAAGATTGTTGGACATCTGCTATCCGTCATGTTGTAGATTTTCAACATTTCATACATCGCAAGAACGGCAAGTCGGCCTCCGACGTCGTGTTTCGCCACTCTCCGCCAATATTGGCCATCTCCATCCATATGAATGCCAATTGGTATACTCTCCACATTCTCATAACATTGGAATATTCTCCGCTCGGTCGTTGGACTGTATCAGTCTGTAGCAACAGTCCTGTGGATTATAAATAGTCCAAATTAGGGACAGGGTTCTTCGCACTAAACAACTTAAAGCATTTGGCGACAAATTCCCGGAAATGAAACTATTTGGTATGAAGACAGATTATGCGGATAGGTTCTAGATCACTGAAGACAAAGTTGGGTTTAAGACCGCTTATTCATACCATATCAATTTGGTAGAGACCACTCCCTCGATTGCTAAAGATTCATTAACCCACAATCCGGGCAAAAGAAGCGAGTTCGGAGCGTCCGAGGACAGGAAGAACAGGGCGGAGGATTTTTTTGCCACACATGGCCCAAAAGGTCTACGTTCTCGTCACAGAACAAAATTTGGCAAACTGGCCGAGTTTAATTATTTGCCTGACTCATATGAACAAAAATTTTTCGGTCGCACTCATGTCAAAGAAACGCCTGAAGTGGATAGAGTCCATAAAAGAGTAGATCGAGACCTTTCCAGACATTGCTAATTAGATTTTCGGATCATTGATTGGGCATGCTCCAAAAGACGGAACGTTTACCATCCAGTGTCATTGTTCACATCAAGCGAGCGCGTTCGGAAAGATTACCGCTCCAAGTCCCTTCTGGTCGTTCGAGGAAATTTTCAAGAAGCTGAGTGGAACAATGCCGCGTTTTTGCACCTTTCTGTTGCATTGATCTTGCCCGTCTAATGTTGGCCGTACCTGTCGTGAAATGAATACGAGTGGATCAATTGAACGTCAAAGGCCTTCTTGCACGCCAACCTAACGCACGCAGAGGACACATGGCTAGTCTCCCGAGAGTTTCTGGATTGATTGGCTGATGGACGAACGTTAAGCTGCAGAAGTCTCTTTATGGTCACTGCAAGCTCACAAAATATGGTACGAACATATTTCTAAAGTTCTGGCCGAGACTAGATTCATTGGCTCATAGTACAGTGACTGCCTTTTCCGTATTGTTCACTGTGCCGAAAAGGTCTTTATTATCGCATATGTAGATGAGCTTTTGGTAATGGGGAAGAAGTTCCTCGTTCAAAAGGAGAAAAAATGGAACTTTCGAAACGTTGACAGTTACGGATCTTGACACTTGCATTCAATTCCTAGGAATAAAGTGTAGTTCAATGAGCAATGGCCAGTTTTTCTCCCCGTCGTACTGAATCCAGTCCGACAATGAGAAAACAACACATATACACCAATATATACATGGTGTTCACTGTCCTTATTTCTCTTTAAGCACCCTCCGATGACTTATAACAGCTCACCGATGGCGAGGAGAATTTTAAAGGGTAGCGCGGGGTTGATTCTTTAGACGGCTGGGCAATATACTTGTCCTCCGGGTTGTAAGGCCGGACTGTGATGCGCGGAATGCTATAGCCTTGATAGGAATCAAGTCCGAAGAATCATAGACACCAGTGGAGCAATATTGGACAACGAGAATGTAGTAGTGGGTCAGCAGTGCTGAATATCTCCTTTGGAGGTAACTATGTTATCACCAAGGATGACATTGAAGTTACTATTTGTATATAAACGCTGGAGACCGTTGCGCCAGGCTGTGAGTAGATATCACGAACAAACAACGAAAGGGTTAATATAATATAATATGGAGATGGGTGAAATAAAAAAGGAACCCAGGCGGATTAACGTGGCTATAGCCGCTGGAAAGGTTGCTGCGAAGGCGGAAGTTGGAGTCAAGTTTAGAGCCAACACAGGAGTGGCTGCTTATCTTGACATAGTGGCCGGGTTGGTATAAGTAGTAGTCAGCTACGTTAGGGTTATCTACGACGGCGGGTAAGTAAAGTCAATGTCAGCAAAGTGCAAGGGATCCAAGTTAGGGACAAGTAATTTTGACATTTGACCAAATAGGTGCATTTCACTCGCGAAAATATCAGGTCCAAGCTGGGGGCCGGAGGGTCCGGACTGCAAGCCCTCAGAACCTCTCGGGTGATTATACAGTACCAGGAGTTATGGTTGGTGACAATCGAATTGGTCTTACCGTATAGTACAGTACAGTGCCTGCTGGTAGCAGTGGTAAGGCCTGTACAAAGAATTGGACCAGAAAAGATCTCCAAAATCATTTATGCCGGTGGCAGTGCAGCGTGAGTACTAATTTCACAACAATAAGATGTACAGAAGACCTGACGGATTGTTTCTGTCTCAGGGGGCCAGAAGATATATGAATTCTGAGTTCGGTCAATATGTCGCACTGCAAGCCTATAGACACCCCACTTCCATTTACAAACCAACTGTGTCGTGAGGTGTTGTATTTGACCAGTTTGAAGCGTGGGACAATGGCTACAGTCCCTTATAGGTCCATTTTTGGATCTCTTATTTACCTGTCAACTAGGAACAGACCGGACGCTACACCGGCAGTGTCTATGTGGGAACAATTTCTGGACGATTCGACTATTACAGACTGGAATACTATTAAACACTACCTCAGATTCCTCGCAGGGTCCCTAGACACCGGATATTAGTTTCAAAGGATCCTGACTAATTTAGACTAAAAAATTGGAGTGATGCCGATTTAACCAGAAATGAAGACCATCGGCGGTCCAGGATTGGTGCGCTCACTAAGTACTTCGGGAGTCCATTATTTTTCTATCTAATCTCCATGTGGGTTGTTAAGCGCATTCGAGCAGATCAAAGTAGAACTGTGGTTGAAACTTTGGTTAAGGCTGGTTGGGTTAAGCGGGCCGCGCCAAATCAGGGTTTTTATAGAACTGAAGATAGCTACATTCTTAAGGAAAATGTACTCTCACAGTAGCGAACTCAAATGTTTTCCCGTAAAACAGCTCTGACGTATCGTAGGTAGCGCTTTCAGAATTGTAGTCTGCACGAGTGACATACTCTGACAAGATGTAGGAATTGAATTGGTCCAGGTGGCATGGATAGCAAGGCAGCTTTTGACTGGTAAAGCAAGGATCTAATAACCAAGTATGCAACTCGCGCGTAACTATTCCAATTGTACCAATGGGGTCAAGCGCTGTGTTCAGAACTGCAAGGAAAGTGTAATGACAGCAGAATGCCTAGTAGCCCTGGGTTTAAGGATACCAGTGATCTGATTCTACAGTAAAGTAGATGCAGTGAATTCGTGAAAAGCTGTAAGACCTGTGAAATTAAATACAACATCGCTCCCCCCTACACAGAAGGATCGCGCCGATTCTTGAGGCTCTGTTTGTACTTAATCAAATGTTCTTCTTAATTTTTAAGACATGATTCGGGAAGCCATAGGTTCTCATGATATCCGTACCCCTTCCATTTGACAATTTATTTTTTTCCACGTTCTTTCTTATGAGCGAGTATATATTCAACTTCGTATTCCTCATGTCCATCTTGAAATTAGAGAGGAGGCGGAGGTGTAATTTGTCGGTTGAATTCTTCTAAAACGAACGGTTTCAAGAGGCTAGCGTGGAACGCGATATGTATTACTCTGCCAATCATCGGTTGAGATAACTGCAGACGGTAGGTCACACCGTTAATATCTTCTGTGATTTTAAAGGGACCACAATACATTGGGTTCAGTTTGTGTGATCCAGCGGCATCTTCGAGTGATAAGATCTTTTTTACAGCAGAATCTTATCATCAATCTTGAAATTAGACGGGTTTCTCTTCTTGTTTACATATTTTGCGGTGGATTCATTGGATTTTCGGATTTGATTCTGGGCTTTCCGTAATGTTTCTTGCATTCCTTTTAGGAACCCTGTTGCTTCTCGATTACCTGACGCTAAAACATCCAAGGGTATTGTTCTTGGTTGAATTCCATAATTGAGGAAAAATGGTGAGAAATTTGTGGTTACATTCATAGAGGATTTGTAAGCAACTTCAAAGTCTACCAGATAGTTATCCCAATCTGATTTGTCGAAGCTAACGAAAGCACGGATCATTTCTTTTATGTTCCTGTTCATTATCTCCGACTGTCCATCAGTTTGCGGGTGGTATCCAGAGGAGGGGGATACCTTCGTTCCTAGTAGAGCAAAACGTTTCGTCCAAAATTTGCTGATGAAGATGGAATATTGGTCACGTACAATATTCTCCGGTAATCCATGAAGTCGGTATACGTGATTCTTGAATAACAGAGTCGTTTCAAGAGCATCTGTGTTTGTTTTCGTTGGTATTATTCTGATCATCTTAGAACGTTTGCCTACGACTGTCAAAACGCCGTTGTTTCTATTTTTTGACTTTGGGAGAGGTGTGATGAAATCCATGGTTATGTAGGTCCATTTAGTTTTCGGTGGTTCTACTGGTTGCAAAATACCTGCAGGATTCTGATCGGTTGCTTTGGCTCTCTGGCATTGGCAGGAACGAGCGTAACGGATTAAATCCGACCTTAAATTTTCCAATAAAAATTTTATGATATTCTGTTGGTAGTTTTGCTTATTCCTAGGTGTACCGTGTTAGGTGTTCAATAATTATAATTCAAGGGCTTGACTCTCAAATTTCCTTATGGCGCATAGATCTTCTTTTTATAAGTAGAAAAATCCCTCGACGCTCAAAGGGAGCTTTGGGTTCTTGATAATGGGTTTTGAGGTTGTCATCCCTACCATAATCTTCTGCCAACCGCACTAACTCAGTGTTTGTGACTTATATAGTCGAAAGTTTATTCGATTATGAGGAGTTTTTGGTAATAACTTCTTGGAGTAATGAATTGTTCCGGTGATCAGGTGACGGCACAATTTGTAGTTGCCTCGATAGTGCGTCCGCCACTACATTTGATTTTCCTGAGATGGGTATTATCTTGAATTCGAAATTAACTAATCTTTCCAGCCATCTCAATCCCGTATCTTGTTCGGAAGTCGGTAAATAGAATCGAATCTTCGTGCAGTCTAACCGAGTGATAGCCAGACCTTAGATCAATTTTGCTGAAGTAATTTTCTCCTTTAAGCTGGTCGAAAATGTCGTCAATTAGTGGTAAAGGATAGATGTTTTTACAGTAAGCTTGTTTAAGGCTCTTTTCTACACACATCCGTAAAATATTATCCTTCTTGCTCACGAATAGAATAGCAGCTCCTCAAGAACTCTTAACAGGTCTGATAAACGTATTTCCAGTAGCTAGTCCAACTGTTTTCGGAGTTCTGACATTCTCCGTCAGAAAGTCTATAGAGACTTTTCTTTGTGGTTCTGCTCCTTCCTTTAATTCTATTTCAAAGTCTGTTTCCTTCTCGGTGGCAAACCTCTTGGGAGTTTCTCTGGAAAACGTCAGCAAATGTTTCCAAAACCTTCTGTATCTCGAGGTATACTGTGTCTTGTTCACTAGAATGTAACGGTCTAAGTAAAACTGCAAATAACTCTTTTTCTCATCGAAATCACTAACTATGGTATTGAAAGATACAAAAGGACTCACTACGGCATCATCAGCAATAAATATGAATGTTTCCCTTATGTTCGATTTTCACCTCATTTTAAAACAATTGATTTTTGCCCCATGCGAGGCGCACCATTCTTTCCCAAGAATTGCATCATAACGCTTCAATGGGCTTACTGCAAAGTACAGAGGTTCAGTATAGGTTAATGTACAATGACAGCATTACCAATTCTTGAAGTATCTGGTCCGCACCGTTGGCCATTTCAGCAATCTCTGTGGAATTTCTGGTCTTCATTTCATATTGCTTGCAAAATGATTCACTCAAAAAGTTGATCTCATCACCAGGGTCTATAAGTATTTTTACTGCCCACCAGCTATTATACCCTTGACAATGAGAAGGCCCTTGTGATTTCTCTCAAATGCAGGGGAGAATGGTTCAATGAAGGTCTCATTCGATCTGATGGTAGATACGATGAATCTTTTTTATTTGCCTCAATGAGAAATCTCAATTTTCTTTGCCGAATTCAAGCTATTCAATATGTTGTTAGATAAATGAAATGAATAGGGACCTTCAATCAGTTCCTTCGGGCTTTTGGGGTTTTTGGCCATGTGGCCTTTCTGTATGCACCTGAGACAGAGAACTTCGCGCAGACATCTTTCAAGCTCTTCTTTGTCAAGCTTTTGTAAATTGGAAGTGTTTCTTTTCAGCCTCTGTACCACTTCTATGTCCCCAATTTCCATCGGTACTGGACTGCTGTTTCCAGCAAAAGAGCTTCCATTTCCATTCTTTCCTCCAGAAGAATTTGGTGGGTTACCGGGTCCAGAACGCCGATAAGCCGATTCCACTCGCTCGATATCCCTCATGAGGTCGGAGATATTGACTTAATCCTTGGTGCACAACGCCTTCCATATATTGGGCTTTAAACCGCGAGAGTAACGATCAATCTGGCCTTTAACTCCAATATCGTGGATGTCCAGTATAATTTTGCTGAAGTACTCGTTGAAGTTGGAACAGCTCTCAGTTTTTTCCAGCGGGCAAGCTTGTCTCGAGCGATCTTCTCTTTGTTCAGTGTTTCAAAACGCTGGATCAAAGCACCCTTCAGGGTCTGCCACGAATTTATTACTTTTCCTCATTCTGTTTTTGAGTGTAACATCTACCACAGATGGTCATTGCCAGCCAAGTAGCTGGTTGCTATGTTTAGGGGTCCATTGCCATCATTTTGTCAGAGGTAGTTGTCCACCTGAACACACCAGCTGCCAATTGAACCTTTACCAGTGAATGTATTTGGCTTGTTTTTCCTTGGGCCACCCTGACTATTCAAAGGTGCATTACTTGACGAACTGGCCAGGTTTCGGGCGTTTACCAGTTCAGACTCTAAAGAGAATACCCTTTGCGCTGCAGCAGAAAGCTCCGACCTGTATGAAGCAATCTGGGTATTGGAATGCTGGAGATTATGCTGCATCTGATGCACCATTTGTGTAACGGACTTTACGGTGACTTGCGGCTGATCCATGGCGATTAGGTTCACAAAGGAAGTAACGATGCTTTACCTGATATCTGATAGGAATTTTCGATCTTACAAGTGTACATTGTTGATACGTGTACACGATTTCTGTAACACCTGGAGTAACAGAGAGTCGCGTAGATAGTTCTTGGGCTAACTGTCCATGATGCGAAGCCCATGGAAGGCTGGGTTTTAAGAATGCCAGCAATGATTTTTGAAATTTCATGTGCGTTATAATCTGATCGGCTCTCCTCGCACCTTCAAATTTCGGTCCTGGTGACCTAGTGGTTAAGTGTAAGAAGCTCTTGATGAAGTGGTCGCGGGTTCAACTCCGCCGGAGGACTTACAAAAATTCCTTTTCTGACGTAAGGGTTGACGTCAGTCACGTCGGGTGCGTTACAGTATCCCTTCTTCCGATTCTTGCTTTGTGGTGGTTGTCATGAGTTCCTGATGGAGATACGGACTTACAATTGTAAGTCTACTACAAGGATCTGGGGGCAGCAGATGAAAGCTTGCAATAACAGCGGAAGATGAACACAACACACACACGTTTCGATTGAGAATTAACGTATTGCTCTATTTTCTTTTTATTACCAAAAAGCAAGTAACTTCAATGAAAATAAAGATACTACTTGCGACCCCTGACTGTGAGTCGATGCTGGGTCCAGTTCTGATGGTGGACAAGGTCTTGTTCAATGAACATCTCAATGTTGCAGTCCTTGCACTTGTTCGGCGGATGTGACGGCGGGAACGGAGGTGCTCGAACTACTAAACGCGACCGGAGCAGGTGACTTGACAATGACGACAATGGAACGGAGAAGACTTCGGATTCATGTTCATCCGCGCCTTTTCGAGGGCCTAGCCTTGCGGATTCGATGGTTTACCACCCTTTGGATCGAAACAAAGGCGGCGTCCGGCAGAAATTGAAGACTTGAACTTGAACTTGTCAGTGGCCTTGACGACTTCGGGACGGTGGGACGCGACGACTTCCTCGGACGGAGGTAAGGATTGAAGACCGGTCGACGGGGGTAGGGCAAACGATCGAAAAGGGATGCTAAGCTCCTCAATCATAATAAGGGGAGGTGCTCTTGGATCTGAAAGTGCTCGGGGTAGCATGATATCTTGGCCAGAAAGATAAGTCGGCGACGTTGTCTTGGGCTCCTTGGGGCTGCGTAGGGCGATCGGGGTCCTCGAAGTCAACGGATAAGGCGTGGTCTTGGGATCTTCTTCCTCTCCAGTCGGTACAAATGGCGAGGTAGGCGGGGAACGAAAGTCGGCGAGGTCTTCTGAGTCGTATCTGACGGACACGGAGGGCTTCCCTTGATTCCTGTTGTACGACACTGTGGGCTTACCGCGTAAGGGTCAGAGTGAAAAACACAATGTTAGTCTCTGTTTGCAATCGGGCAGCTGAGATAAATCTAGTAGAGATTTTTATCCCAACTGGCGGATTGGAAAAACGCACAATAAGGCACAACTTACTTGCGATGCTACCACGATGTGGGGTGTTAAGCGCACACGAGCAGATCAAGGTAGAACTGTGGTTGAAACTTTGGTTGAGGCTGGCTGGGTAAAGCCGGCCGCTCCAAACCAGGGTTTTATAGAACTGAAGATAGCTACAAACTAAAGAAAATGCAGTCTAACAGTAGCGAATTCAAAGGTATTCCCGTAAAACAGCCCTGACGGTATCGTAAGTAGCGCTTCAGAATTGTAGTCGGCAAGAGTGACATACTCTGACAAGATGTAAGAAGTACATTGGTCCAGGTGGCATGGGATAGCAAGGCGACTTTTGATTGGTAAAAATGATGTAAATCCCAGTGTGCAACTCGCCCGTAACTATTCCAAGTGTATGGGGTCAAACGCTGTGTTCAGAACTGTAAGGAAAGTATAATGACAGCAAATCCTAGTAGCCCTGGTTTAAGGATACCAGTGATTTGAAACTATAGTACTGTTGATGAAGTGAATTCGTGTTTAGCAGTAAGGCCTGTGAAGTGAAATACGACATTACAGCTCTCAATGGTCACGTAAACTGCCAATTCCGAGTTCTGCGCCCACTGTTACTTTGCGCAAGCTTATGTGGATCATAATTAGTTTTTCCGATAGAAACAGTCATCGTGCATTAATATTTGGACCAATAGCTGCACAGAGGAAATTGAGGACCTAAAAATGTCAAGTACATTGGTATTAATTAGCCTTATGTCTGTGATTAGGCTTCTAAGAAGTCCATCAAGGTCATCTACACCTCTTGGGACAATAACCGAGCCGATTCACTAACTACGATTCTTGAAAACGAAATTTACAGCACTCAACTTCCGTATTTGGTCAGTGGCTGATAGTAGGAACATTTGTTGAGGGGCTTGTTGAATAATTTTGAAATTTATTTCGCTCCTTTGCGAAACACTGAGAAATTATACACTCTGCTAGAGCCACGTGGCCAAGTTCTGCGACAACTTGCTCCTCTATGTCTAATTTACACGTCAAAAAATATCATCAGACAATTTGGCTGTAGCTTCAAGTACTACAAAAATTGAGAGCATCTCGATGATGAAAATTCCCATGTAGTTCGTTTCATTTGTTTAAGTACCGAACCAGATTGCGAAGAAAACCTGGTAATCGGTCAGAGCGAATAATCCAATATTAAGTCGAGTTCCGCTGCACAATATAAAATTGGTAAGAACTTGAGGATTAAAAGATAGACAGGAACCAGAGAACCCACGGGAGGAAATGGAAGGCCTTAACTGAAGCGGGTTGTGAATTTGGAGGGTACATGTAACAAAGACGCGAACGTAACGCTTGCTTATTACCTCCGAAAATGCAACGGGTGATATTGCGAACATTGCCTGTGAAATTGTGGTCTAAATGAGCGTTGCTGATTTCGCGATACTCAGTAAAACCTTGAAGACAGAGAGGGGAAGGTGGCGAATAGGATTTGTACGCAGAGGGGCGTCGGCTGTTGGAAATTTGACTGCTTGCAGATACGGGGTGGTTCTGTGGCCGCAGGATCTTTGTCAGTCAATACTGCGTCGGAGACGGTGCGAGAGCAGAGTAAAGTACAGAAAAAATGGTAAGGTCCCGGCCGTTGTGACTCAAAGACACACTGCATAAGCAGTATGTCCAATTAAGCCTGCTGCTGAGTGGCCTTGAGGTTCCATTTGGCTGTTCTCACTACAGTACATGCATCCAATGTAACACTCAGATATAAAATTTGATAGGGCTGATAGCCGTAAATCAGCGGAAGAGAGATATACGACGCTTACTATCTCTGAACGGAGATTTTGTAAGCGAAAATAGTGCTACCGTAGTATAGTTGCCGGATCAGGAATTGGTATATATGGATGAGGAACCAAGGGTCCACAAGTGTACTCAGAAGGTGCAGGACCTACCATCCTCCGTCACTGGCAAAAATTAACAAGGCCGCTTACTCTGTCTGAAGTTGACTCTCAACTTTTTTCCTTCCCGACTACTATTTTATATAAGCTTGGAATGATGGAAGAGGATAGTAACTTCATCCGTCTACCAAGCATTCAGAGTGGGGGGCGAATCCTTAAGCTTAAAATCAATGAATTCAAAGCCAAAGCAAACAATAACGGGTCAAGAGGTTCCCCTCGCGGGGTAAATAGTAGCTCTGAGAATGGAATAGGAGCCAAAAGAGAAGCTTTGTGCTGTCCCGTAACAGTAATAGACCCAATGCGCAATTCCAGGGCATAAGTGGCAACGGAGTCGAGAATGCGTTGTCTGGAGATGCATTTAGAGGCGTTGTGAATATCGATTTGGATAAGCACATGGTCACGAAACTCCGGACATTGTTGCCGGGTACGAACAGCGTGGAATATTGCCTCCGTACCGCTGCAGACCCCAAGAACGAGCTGATTAGGCAGAAAGTAAGAATTAACCAGTGGGCGGGCTTTAAGAGTAAAAATCCGGGAAATCATCCGCCGTAGGAGAAAAGAAACCGCAATAAGCCGAGTTCCGACATTGTGCTTTGTAAGAGCCGTGAGAAGTCCCCAAAGAAGAATTGGCGGCAAGATATGGGACAGCGCCTCGCTGCAACACATATTGGTAAATTTGGTGAACTGATAAAGGCAGTCCCATCCGGGTGAAAGCAGTATATTGGGTGTGTATTTTAGCATGAATCCTATGTTTATGATAATACCAATTTTAAATTTTTGGAGAATTCTGCTTCTGCGTAATTTCACTACTTCCTCCAATCGTTTGCCGATGGCCCGGTCGGTTGAGTTTCCTGGCGGAGTTCTACGGCTTGAACAAGCAATTCGCGACCAAAAAGGTCGCTGCACGTGGCCGACTCGAACCACCTGGTTAGCTTTCACCTCTACCACAGTAAATTAACCCTCCATTTTCCAGTATTGGGAATTGAGCTTTCAACTGGCATTATAATCCGATCCTACAGCGAACAACCGTATTACTAACGCCGTAAAGTTCTTTCTCATTCATGAGAGATGCAAGCATTAATAATTAGCCGCAGGGGTACGTCGAGCCCAACTTTAGACGCGCATTCGAACCAAGGGCCACTGCTCTTTAATCCAACCTTAAAACGCGCATGATAGACGTTCCCAATAATATTGAACGCAAGATAATTGCACGGATGAGACGGCACTGAGGCGGTACATATCATTGCACGATACACAACTGCGTAGCCTTATGCATGTCCCAATATCTTCCCCATTAGGGGTCCCAGACGTACCAATCCCACTGGCCTCGACTGATTATACCACTGCATACATTTCCCACAACAATTCTGCCTCTTGTAAATTTCATCAGGAGGAGACAACGCCCCGGCCTCCTAATCAAACCTCAGAAGTTCGAATCACAAATACAGAACCATCGTCGGTACTCATGATCCAGGTACCCGTGAGCAAAAAACTTTCCTCTTTACAAGATATAAATACTACCTCTCTACCGATCCTATCGCACATTCCCATCCGGTTCCGACCTTCTGTTTGCAACTTTTTCGCCCAAAACACGAAGTAAGCTGCCCATTTGTGCTAAGTAGAGCAGTGGGACGCGGTGCAAAGGCTGGCCGAAGTGTCCCTCCTTCGGTCAGTAATGCTCACAACAACTTCTTCTCTGCCTTTAAACGAGAGCTTAGAAGTTTTAATTGTTTTACTCGCAGACGTAATAAGAGAGAAGAATAGTCTTTGAAGCAATGGACAGTATGTGTTTCTGTGGGAAGAAGCTCCACATCTATCCCGCTTTAGATCTTCAACCGGAATGAAAAGCACAGATTAGGACAAGCAAAAGCTACGCCGATGTTTGAAGCCCTCAGATAAGGGGCGTACGGAAAAGCTGCCCAATAGAGACAAAACCGCGGGGTCTTACAAGTAAAAATGGCCTTCTCTTATGCCCTCCGTGCTAGGCCCCGCATCGGACCACCGAAACTCAAACTTGGCAATTCGCCTTACCCCAGAATTCTCAATATTCATCAGAACGTTTTCGGTGAGAAACGAGAGGTATTATTTTTTCGAGCATAAACTACCTCCATTTACGTTTCTCTCTCCAATTAGTTTTGCTTTGTTTCTCTCTTCACTTTTTCCTATTACGCGATGAAATTTACATTCCTTTGTACTATTTTCTTGTTCTAATTTCTCTTTTTATGAGCTATTGACTTCTCCTTTAATAGTAATTTATTTTTTCTTTTCTGTTTATTTAATCTTCTTCGCCCCTTTATATCTTTTTCTATACAAAAAATCGTACAAACGATTTTTTCCATAAAGCACACTTTTTTAAGCGGTTTTCACTAAATACCGCCACAAGACCGATTCCGGCCTACTTTTTTAATTCATCGGGAATGTCAATCAAAACCTTTTTGGTGCTACTTGAAAACATAGGGCCTGCCTGAACTACATACAAGTCCGGAAAAGGACAAAGAGTCGCTAGTTTACACCCCCATTCACAGCCATCATGCACCGAATACCCCTTTTCGCCGCATTTCCAAACCCCGTCTCCCTCGTCCTATCACTGTCTCTTTTTTATTCCTTTTGGGCCGAACCGATGTCGAGGACTACTTCCGGTGCAAAATTATGAAACATCTGACGGAGCTTATTGGTTGTCACCTGATGAAGATCAAAGCAAGGTAACCAGTGGGAGGGCTCGAAGGACGAGGATGGTAAAATCAGGTAGTGCTTCGAGGATTGAGTGGCCTCCGAGCTTGTTTACGGGATGGAAGAAGAGGAGGCCGTGGACGAGTCCGGGGAGCAAGGAGAGGAATATTAGGACGAGAAAAGGGACAAAGTTGGGGAAATTGAAAAGTCCGTGGATGTCGATGGGGATGTCGAACAGGATCACATCAGAGGGGAAGAAATGAATTGGCTGGACCAGGTGGTTCCGGCCATGGACCCAGTTGGAGGGGTTTCAGGTAAGCAGTAATCGTTATAAGGATTGGTAGGCGACTGTTGGTCATCCATGGGCGTATATGGGGACTATATGGAAAGTTATGATGTCTTAAGGTAATTGCTAGGACCTGATCTAGAAGATGAACATTTTAAGGATTAGATTCATTCAGTATCTTTCGAGATCTTTTTTCAATCTCTTTCCATGCACATGAAGTATTTTCGTAATTTTTCTCGTGCATTTAGTAGTTTTATCGAGAATTCAGTTTGGAAAACATTCTATACAAGCTAAGTAAATTGCTTCCTCCATGGGACGGGAAGAAGGTTGGGAGTCATTTTCAAACCAAACCCTTCAATCAGTTTCCAGATACTTCTGGACATACCACGAAACACGAGACTATAGTGCCTATTCGACCATGACATGTACTCAATTGCGTACAAATTTTTTCCAACGGAAAAACTAAACTTTTCAATAAAGTTTACTTTTGAAATCACGAAAATTATAATTTATAATTAGTCGTATCGGGCTAGCGTGCACTGGGATAAATTCTTTTCTCACTACAAGGTCAATAAATTCATCAATTGATTTTGAAAATGTACTCAATTGATGCCAAATATACTAAATTGAGTACAAGTATCGAATAGATACTAGGTAAAATGTCAGAGTGTTTTAGGTAATATCCTTTCTAGTAGTTTTTTCTTCTACTATAATTGGAAGTGCTTACCATAAGTCTCCGCTTGTAACTTATAATCAAAATTAATCACGAAAACATCCTTTAATGTTACGGTTCTTTTAACGAGTATGACGGTTGAGTGCAATTAATTTTGCTGTTCTTTTTAGCCATAGTAGAATAGCCAATTTCTCATACATGAATACAGAATATAATCTAAAATTTTATATTATTCAGGTAAACTCTTTTTAAAATGCAATGATTATATCACCGAATATTCGCATACAAGAACATACTTGTGCTCTTTTCCACGAGCAGATTTAATTTGATTCAACTTTTTGCAGTACGTTTCGTAACTTCCATCTTATATATTAGCTTTTTTCTCAACATAATCTTTAATTTAAGAAATTATAGATATATTTTAGTCAGATTTTTTCATTGTTGTACTTTCGATTGGCTCTTAAAACAACATATATGATTTAAGTTCTGTAAACATCATTATTTTTATGGCAGTTTGGCACGACTTAATATATACTCATATCTGAATCAAAACTTGGAATGATTACTCTAATGAGAAAATCTTTACCAAATCGAAATAATTTTGGCAATGATTTGGAAGGAAAACTGGGTACAATTACTTTCGAAACATCTGCAGCAGTTTCGTACCGAGACATCGACATATGGATAAATTTGATATATTAAAAATCCTGTTTTCAAATAGTAGCTAGCATAGTTGTCGTCCTGTTAAATTTTCTCATTTTTAAGGACAATTTTGATTTTAATACGTTGAAACAAATTCCATAAATTTGGCCTCATGAACGAAATGGTACCATTTATTGAAATATTTTAGTTAAATGTCAAAATAACTAGAAAAGTGTTTACATGTAGAGAATTATTCAGCCTTAATATAAATGGCATAAGAAGATTTGATTGATAAAATTTTGAAAATGAAAGGAGGAACCTGTATCTAATTGTCTTTCAAAGGTCTCGTAATGATATTTTATCTGCTTTTTCTCCATTTTTGTACACCTAAATTAATACTTCTGTCTGTATTGTTACCTATTCTTTCTGTTGGTTACAATTTTTATCCACGATGACTGCCCAATGGAGGAAAATTCAAATTTAGTAGACTTAAGGTTAAAATTATTTAAAACCAACACTTTAGTTTTATTTGAATAATTATATTGATATATAATTTCATCTAAAATTTAAAACAATCGCGGACCTTTTCTCTTTGAAAATTCCTACTAATAATAATTGTTTTTGAAAAAAAATACTCTTTGTAAGAAATAAGGAAAATTTAACATTTCGTCTCACCTTATGCCAAAGAAAGAACCAAAATGGTTACAACAATGAGTTTACAGAGTTATTTAATTAGAACATGTTAGTTTTCAACTTAAGTCGAATTTTATTTTTCCTAATATTCCAGGCTGTAGTAAGATACTTTCATTAATAAAATATATAAAGCAAACTACTTTATGCAGTTTTTATAATTTTTAACACACATGCTTAAAAAACTAGAAACATCTTCTCCACCAGTTTAAATAGAGCGAATAGCCCTTAGCAGGTAATCCAGGAATGAGCATGTGACAAATTGTCGTAATTTATACTCATAATATTCCTGCCTCAAGATGCATATTTTGAAAAAAAACATAGCGTAACTGTTTAAGGAGTTACAATTCCCCATAGACTTATAAATATCGGTATATTTGCCAAAAATGGAATTAACTTGTAATTTTGTTTAATATTCACACTTAAGCGATTTCATTAGCGACGTTCCGAAAATATAGCTGAAAATCAATAGTCAAATGCTCTCAGATGCTAAGAATGTTTAAATTTTCTATTCATTTTATAAATAGAAGCATATTTTCTAATAAATTACTCTTCGAAAACTTTAGAGTTCGAATGTCATATTATTTCCTGTGAGTTCCTTATATTTATTCACACTCAATAAAAAAAGTTCTTGTATCTTGAAATAGGTTCATGTTACCTCAACAATGACAAAATTTCTCTAGCTTCTGTCTCTAGGGTGTTTCTTTTGCAAACATACATCCCAATATTTCAGTTTTCTTCATGTAAAAGTCTATAGTTTGCTAATTAATCGTTTTCTTGAGTTACTTCGGCATATTAAATAAAAAATATTAAGTTTTTCATTGAGATACTTAAAATAAGTTCATTATGTCGTATTAAAATCATTAAAACTTGATTAAGCTTATCCAAATCAAATTTTACATTTTAATTGAAATAGCATTGAGTCTAATAAGATTAACAGGGACCATTGTTTCGGAGCTCAGAATTATATTTTCATAGGAAGCAAAACTTTCCAATACCAACGTTAAATGAACTCTAAAGAGCTCTTATTCTTGTAATAAGTGTTTCTACAAATTTTATTACGGTTCCAGAAATAGTGAGAGGACGTAGTTATTTTTAGACTTCCAATGTATATTTAACTAATTGGTGGCTGCGAATATGCTTTGCAATAAAATGAAATGGCTACGACCATTAGAATCACTGATTTCATTTTCTTAAAATTACTGAAATAAAAAATTGAAAAATTGCTACCAAATGCCTATTCGATACCGTCTTTTATAGTATTACCACTATTATAAATTGAAAAACAATCTAAAAAAACTTCAAATCATATCTAGCAAAATATTGGATAGAATAATAACTATAATGCCATTTAAACCATATTTCCTTTATTTCTATACTGCAGCTACCATATGTTCGAGATAAACAAATTTTCTACTATGAAGTTTGAAATATGGTAGTAAAAAGAATATTTGGACCAAAAGTTTCTTTATTTCTTCTGGGAACTTCTTTCATTCTATACAATACATTACGCATGCGAAAAAGGCAGGTTATCCTTGTTTCTTATTTCAATTTCGAATCTGCAACACCGGAGAAAATTGCTCAAGGACATCCCAGTTATCAGGAGAAAAAAGAAACCCTCACATATCTGAAAAAAATTCTCATTGATGATTACATTCAATGGCATTCAAAAGTGACAAGACTGGTCAAAAGAAGAGAGATACCGTCACCCAAAACTGTGGTTTTCCGAGGAAATGAAGGTAGACATGGCCTTGGTGATAGGATTCGTGGAGTCATACATGCTTATTTCTGCGCTCTATTTTCTAATCGTCTCCTTTTAATTGATTGGAATGAGCCTTTCACTTTATCTGATGTGTTTACGACTGGATTACGCACCAATTTCACTTATGATGAAAACTATTTCGGACCTGGAGACTCAAAAAAATGGTTTCAAAAAAGTGGTTAAATCAGACCTTTCTGATTTGAAAATATTATTATCCAATAAGAAGACATTGTTCTTCGACGTAGAACCTATGCCAGACTTAGAGTCCGTGCTTAATATTCCCATAAATTACCCAATTTAAACGTGAGCAGAAAGTTGTCCCTGATATATCCTCTACGCAACAAACCGGAACCTTTTGAATATATTCGCTACTTTTCCGGGAATTATTTGTAACCTCAAAAAAATTTCGGAATTTGGTAAAGAGAACCCAAATAACTCAGAGGCACTATTCTGGTCTCGAGGACACCAGAACTATTCGTCTTTCAAGTAAAAATGTAAATGGAAATTATGTTTCCATTCACGCAAGACTTGGAATTGGGCTTGGAGAGAATGAGAAAAGATTTAACCTTCTCAAGAAAGGAGTTTCTCTTCGAGATACTGCAAAATGCTTTGCTATGGAAGCAAAAAATCTTTCTCTTATTGGCATGCAATATGGGAACGCGAATTTCTTCCTGGCCACAGACACAGTAAGTTTTCGAAACTTACTGGCTCAGGAGCTAAAAGCACTAAACAATGACTCCATCCTATTTCATGGATCTTGGAACGTGAAACATGTAAAGCATATCAACAAATCAATAAAAAATGACATGAATCTCTATATGAGCACCTTCCTGGATTTATATTTCCTTTCGAAAGGTAAATCAATTTTGTATATTGAATCAGGATTTGCAAATTTGGCTGTATGGATGGGTTCAATTAAAGTCAAACAAATATTTGATTTTCGATCTTGCTCTGAGCACATCTCCAAGCTTAAATCTATCAATTAAAATATTTTAAAGTGATTTTTTTGAAGACCGTAATACCAAAAATTTATTTGAACAACAAATGAACAGTGGAGATCTTTATACTTAATGGAAGAAAATCCTTAATGTCGGAATTATCATCTATTCTTTCTCGAAATAATTGAATCTACCTTTCATTAAGAGTTTTCTTGTTCTTGGGAAGAAAAATTTAATACCCCGCGAAGCAGCCCTTAGACTTAATTTAATTTCTATACATATAAAAAAAATATGCTTAGATTTTGCAGTATTGTCAAACGTAATGCTTTCATTGTAAATTAGCTCTTCTAAATGAATTAAGTTGTGGCTTGAAATCATAGATATGATTGAAATTTTGGATCATCGCTCTGTTTTAGATTGATAATATTCGGCTTTATTGTCTGTTTTTTTTGGTTACACTTCGAAGAGCTTTGAACTTGATTTAGAACAGCAAGAGACACAATATTGGTTTTATGATCAATTATAATTCTTAAATAAATTGTTACTTCTCGTAATACTACTTTAGTACCATATTTAAGAAGTATAATTGATCAAGAAACCAATAATGTGTCTCTTGCTGCCCAAAATTAAGTTTAAAGCTATCCAAATTGTAACAAAAAAACAACCAATAAGTTGAATATTCCGGAATACATTGATATTACTATCAATATTTTAAATAAAATATCGCTTGATTTTCAGATATAATGTTTATTAATTTTGACGTTTTTTACCGGTAATGGCCATGTAACCTTTATCAAACTATTTTATAACAGAAAAGTACGTGAGTATTTTAACTGCTTTTGAAACATTTATCACGTTATCATTCATGTTGCAATGCAAAAAAATGTGGGCTCCCGAATCAAACCTGTATATTTATAGCTATTATTGTTCCAGAAAGCAAAAACTATTTTACTTCGTCTAACGATGATTGAATTTTGACCTTTCCACTATTTTGATGCACTTGAAAATTGAAATGAAAGATTTTCAGCCAAATGAACTATGTAACTTGAAAATGTTTACATTTTTTGTTTTAGCTGTAATTTAAAATTTGTTTGTAACTCATATCTTATAATTTTGAAAACAATTTTATCTGCCTTTTGCCACTGAATTCTAATCTAAATTTTTATTATGGCAATAATCTTGTAACGAGAGATGCTAAAATAATGAAACTCTTACCCTTCTCTTTCCTAACCATGTATTTGATATGCTGAATTATTTAAACTTCGTAAAAAAATGAACATAAAATCCATCCCCATTCGAAAATGGAGATCCATTTGAGACTTACTTTAATGTCATTATTATTTTGGAAATGCAACACACTCGGTCACCTCTTTGTCAACTTTGTGTATTATCTCAATTTATTGGCGTAGTCATCATTAATACTACTTACCGGCAGTAAAATATGAAATAGTACAGATATTAATTAAAACGTAAAGATTTGCTAGTGACTTAGAAACTATTGTAGCTTTCGCGGGTTTTTCTCGGTAGTGTATTGATTAATGTATCATTTTTCATGGGATAAACTGCTGTATTTTGCACTTTTTCAATATTAAACTCGAAATCTGATTTCCTTTAGGAAACCTTCATGCCCCTATATTTTCATGAACCAACATCTAAGTATGTCTCGATAATTTTATTGGTGCCCATGACTAAACCACAGGGCAAAAAGCTCTTCAATCACAAAACTCGAAACCGCAAAACATTTAGCATCCACGAATTCCTTGCAGTAAATTAAGGCTGTAGATATATCATCGTGCGGTATGATTTTAATTTTAGTTCTCCATTAAATTATTATCAAGCTTGAAGTGTTACTGGAACTATGAAGAGTATGATTCCTGAAATCTAAACCCTTTCGATCGTGTCTAAGTTTGAAACATTATCTCCATATTTCTACAATTAGTCAACTAACCTCTAGATATAAGAAATCATACCTCTTATCTCGGATACTTCCGGTTTTTGCTCAAATTTATCAAGCTTTATGACAGGTATAAAATATTCTAAGCCGTAGTGTTAGACATTCAGAAAGGATTTTAGATTTAATAAGAGTAGACGTATCACTTCTGCATGGGAATTATCAATTTATCTCCGAATATTTTACAAATAGATATGTTTCGAATTTTTTGTACTTAATAATAAAATTTGTCCTCAAATGACTCCATATAAATAAGAAAGACATTATTCCAACAATCCATTAACACTCAGCTCAATCTAATAAATAACGAATATCACAATATATCACCCCCTTCTAATCATAACATTTTGAGGGAAATATTATTTCAATGCAAGCAGTTATGAAACATCATCGCCTAAAAATTTAAATTGTGATACTTTCATGCTAAAGTATGTTATTTTCAACAGAATTGCACTATTACATGCCACATCTCTCTAGAAAAGGGCCACGTATGCATGTGTTCCACCATCCACACCATACTTTTTAATCATAAATTTTCCTCGACTTCAGAAGGAAGCAAGTACGGGAATTACTCCCATGTTAATCCCATTCTTCAGGTTTTCATTATTGATTATTGTTTCAAAAAGCATGTTGATATTGGAAAATTTTATTCCTGTCATATTTTATCGCAACATATAAATATTCAGAGGCTGAATGAAACAATGATCTGCTCCTGAACTCTACGAAAATATAAAATCTTTCCGTTGCAGAATTTTTCATAATATATCTACTTATTTGCATCCTTTGCAAATTTTTAATTCTTGCTTTTTACTTGTAAATTTAGCATTTCGTCGACTACTGGAACTTATATTTTCTTTAACGCTGATGTTTCGAGAGACCCCGCAGTTTACCAATATTTCTATGATCAATATTTTTAAATGGTCGGCGTAACCGTTGGAACCGATTAATTATCATAAAATGCTCAATTTACCATTTTTTGAAAAGCAAATACGAATAAATATGGCAATCATGACGACTTAACTGGCTAAGTATTATTTTGAGGATTAGTGCAAGCAAATGTTGAACAATTTTGCTGCCTTTTTCCGTTCTACGAATCACCGCTCATAGGCCCTTTTGAATGATGAATAGGTAAAAGATGGTCCATGAAAAAAAGAAACTGAAGCAAAAGCTGGGTTTTGAGAATTACATCATGTATAATCGAACTATTATTTAAAAAGCAGAAGATTACGAAAATTAATAAAGTGGTTCTTTGTAACGCCCATGCGAAATGTAATTTTTTTTGATTGGTACTCACATTGATGAGCAAGGAAAAGAACCTAGCTTTACTTTCCTGAAGAGAAGACGATTTCCATTTTATGAGGCCTTTATTGAAAAATGGGTCAATATACTAATAGGACTGTATATTATTCATACTCTGTAGTTAGGGTCTCAGCTGAGCTAGGATTTTCTTTACTACTTGAAGACTTTTTCGGCATTTTAGAAGACTGAGCTGCCTCATATATGGAAAATCCTAAAAATAGCCCACTTACTCAATCAAAAAAAAATTAGTTTGGAATTCCGCTGCATAAATAAAAACCAAGGAAAGAGTTCTCGGTAATTTTAATGGAGCTCAGCACTAAATTTCCGAGAATAATTGCATTGGGACCACCTACACTTAGCTTTTCGATAATAACTTAGGTATAGACGAGATCAGATTCTAATTTAGTACGTTAAAGACCATTTTTCCGAGACTTATATTTGTTTTACCATTTCTAAAATTAATAATTTCGTGCAAAGTGCTCAATTTGATGTAAGGCTATTTTATTTAGCACCCCAAGGTTCCACGCTGGGAGAATAGTTTGACTGAAGAATAATTCAATAATCACTATTTCTCCCAAAGAGCACGTAGATTTAAATAGGCGCATCCCACAAAATTTTTGCGCTGATACAGTTGCGGTTAATTCTCATCTGGGTTCATTGAAATTTTGTTTGAAGAATTATCTCTTCTGAATCATTCAGACCCCCTCTTCTATAATTAAGAACTTCAGACGGAAGTCACTGGCCAAGTAAGCGCTCCCATAGCTATTTCCACACAAAACGATTCGCGGTTTAAGGGTCTTTCAAAGCAAATTTACCTAAATATACAAGTTCAGACGTGAGTAAATTCTACTAAGCTAATATCTATGTTCTTTTCTTTCAATAAATATTTTTTAGTTTCAATTCCTCTCATATTAACAGAACCGCACTTTAACGAAAAACCACACGTCATTTCTCTCACGTAATCATATGACCGTGATTCGTGGTAATTCATGCAAAAAAGGCACCAAACCCATATATTCTTGCACCAGACTCACTTGGGGCTTAGTAACTAAAAGAGGATCAATAAACTCGGCCCGGTTATTGCTAATTTATTGATTACTTACCAGTTTTCAATAACGATGGAGAAAAGTTTTCATTTACTGTTATTCAAATGTTCACGAACTTTAGGTTTAACGTATGATTACGATAAGCAAAATAAGAAACAACAAGGAGATAATATTGTACTCATGAATACATTCTGACATCTAAGAGCTGAAAGACAGGTAGGAACGGATGGAAAAGGAAATTTAGGGCCGATTGGGCCCCTTTGGTTCTCCAATTCTTTGCATAAGACAAAATTGATGCGTGAGCACCTGGATGTCCTGATCTGTCTTCTAATGATCAACTAGAAAAGCTTTACAGTATGAATATATTGAGAAGGGTATTTTACTTGGCCGGTTCAAGTATTTATGCTACTCGATATGCTGAAGCACGACCGCGAAAAAGCACTAAAAGCTTCCAGTTATGAACGCGTCAAGACATAGGTTCTGCATTTGAACTAAGTACTGGTGGTTTTAAAGCGAAACACGTAAATTTAAATTTGGAACCCCTGATGTAGTAAATTAAGAGTGACTATGGTCACAAGTAGCCAGCGGAAAGTCGCACGCACTGTCTTAAGAAAGCAAGCTCTAGGTGATTTCACATGGATTGTAAACGCTCTTTTAGACTCTGGGCAACAAGATGCTGATAAAAAAGATCTTTGTGAGAGAATGATTTGGTTAAAAACAACAAAAAAAGGGATCGATACAGCATACAAGAGGTCAAAAAAATCACGTGGACAGCATTAATTGTTAAGGTTCTGGATCTGGATAGTGCTGGAGGAGATTTTGCATAATGAGAATCGGTAAAATTGGCTGTATCTTTTATAATATTTACCTAAATACAGGGGGAAATTTTTGGGGTATTTTAATGCATAGAAGGTGTGGTCGGTTATATCTACGCGGCTAATAAAGTGGTTTTTAACATTTTTAGTCCATCTATGCGATGTTTACCTCGCATGCATCTAGTGAAACCAAGCCCTATATTTGCAGCAAAAACTGTTAAATAGGTAATCCCTCAAGTCAAATCTCTGGCACTGCGAGAAAGCATCAAAGCAGCAATACCCTTGGATCACCTTACAGAGTCAGTATGCTATTTCACATTAATTGATTTTCTCAATTACGTCAAGCGATTGTCAAATAAGATATTTAAAGTAACTCCCAAGCGCACTTTTCACATTAATTGTATTCATTTACATCCTTAAAGTAAAAGCAGTATGGCTTAACGATGGGGACTAATTATGAGATTCTAAAGCTTAATTATCAGTTTGCTAGGTTTACGGTATACAAAAACATGAGACACACTCAACTAATGAGTAGCTTTATCATTGCCTTATGATCATCTTACGTTCGCTTATGAAACAAAAGAAAGAAACACAGAAATAATGAAAACTAATTACTATCAGTTTCAAACTCAGTGAATTGCACAGTGCTCCAGGGTATGACCAATAATATCCTTTGCATGTCACTTTTCCTGTTAGACTATTGACATGCCGGCTCTAGACTTAATTTAAACAATATAACTATTTTTCTCAACTCAATAAAATAAAATTAAAACAATTAAAAGTAACTCATAAATGAGCTATATCCATCCTGTATTGCACTGTACTGATATTATATTCAGTTTCCTGTAAGAGTCGAGCCCGAGCCGCAACTCTATAGTATACTGATAAAGACTTTGAAACCTGACGACAAAATGAAAGTTCACCGACGCGAAGCGTGCGACTAAATGTGGGAACTGTGATATAAGCACGTTAGGAAGAGCTAATATTGCAAAATGAAAGCCCTTTTCGGGTATATTTTAGAATATCTTGCAAAAAAATGGATGATCTACAAACGCTCGAGTCGCTATACCCTCACCACCGTAGTCCACTTATGGTCTCGCTGTAGCTTTGGGAGCGCGGGGCGAAAGAAAAGATTTTTTCGTTGTCTGGGCTGTAGCGGGAGTGCAAAAGATACTTACAATTTCGTGGTAAGTCTTTTCTGCTGCCAAGCAATAGCATTTTGTGTGTGATCTCCCCGGAATGGGAGCAGGGCGATGAAATAAGGAGAGGTATGTGAGGCACTTTAATTTTTGAAAGGTATGGTCAGATTCTGCCCGGAATATTCTAGAGCTTGACCAGTTGTACCTCTTAATAATTACTATCTACGTTTATCTACCGCTGTACCTACTAGATACTGTTAACAGCTGTCACTACTGTACACAATACGTTACCCCTAACAACACTTTGCGCGGGCTTTCTGTACATTGTAAAGGATACAGTACCACTTTCAGTAGCTTTTAGTTCCACTGGATTGAAAATACGTTGAGAAAGAGCATCCATCCCGTCGTTGACACAATATCTTTTACATTTGCATCCTATTATTCATTATTGAGACTATAAACGGACTCTGAGAGATTCTACATGGGCTTTTGTAATGAATTCAAAAGCAGCTGTTCTATTACAGATAACCAAAAAAGTCAATTGACATGCTGCATGTTGTATCAAGTTGGGGCTGTCCGTGAAGAGTCAATTCACACAAGTTAAATGACCATTTCGGACTAATATAAATGAAGAGGAGAAAAATCCTCACACTCTATTACTACGGACATGATGCTCATTTATTGACAGTGCAGTATCATTTTGTCCTTCCGGAACTGTTGACTGGGAAACGGTAGGCGGTTTAGTTCAAATATTAGTTGACCTAATCATTTCATGCATTTACTAGGGGGCTTTTTCGAAGTGCTGTTGAAACTGAAAACGTTGGTTGGTAGTTAGAATGTTTCACGTTAAGCACCGGAACTTCGGAACAGCGCTGCGCAAAATCCTCTCTGGGAGGAACATTGAATGCTTGCTATGGTCACATTATTTGTTCCTATTTACACCTAAATTTTTGAACTTGAAAGTATGTTTGAAAAATATTGGATCTATTGGACTGGATCAAAACTTGGAGAGCTTGGACATATATTTTCCTCTTAGTGACAGTTCATAATACCTTTCTACAGCATAACCAAGATCTGGTGTATTGCAAACCTTTTCGAGGGTGAATAGATTGTATGCCATCTTTTGGCTTATATTCGTATATATAGAATCCGTTTCCAATGTCTTTTTCATGTCCAGAAATCATTCTGCACAATTTCTGTAAACCGTAAAAGATGCAATGTCACTTTCTTTAGTTTCTACTTCCAGTAGAATGAAGGAACGTTGAAGTATAGCATGCATTCCGTCGGTGACAAAATATACTTTTAAATGTGTATCCTATTTCTTCATCATTAAGTCTATTAATTGACTCTGCATGGGCTAATGTAATGAATTATGAATCATATGATTTCTTCTGGATATCAAGTAAGTTAATTGACAATCTACATGTGGTATCCAGTTGGGGACTGCCCGTGAAGAGTGAAGTCAGACACGATACATGACTATTCCGGATTAATATAAATGCAGAGAGATAAAAATACCCTACTATTTTAATGAAGCCATGATGCTCGTTCATTAGCAGTGCTGAATAATTTTAGTTTTCTGGAACTATCGACTGGGAAAAGATAGGCAGTGGAGTTAAAATATCGCCCCTAGTTTTGAAACGTTAGTTGGTTGTTGGAACATTTTCAGGTGGAAGATTGGAACTTTGGAATAGCGCTACGCAAAGTAAATCTAGGAGGAAAATGTAATGCTTTCTATTGTCCAATTTTGGTTCCTATTTGAAACTAAAATTTTAAACTCGAAAGTATGTTCGAAAACTATTGGAACTATTTCAAAAATTTTGGAAGATCTTGGACCAATTTTTCCTCTTATTGACACTTCATACGCCCTCTCCACAGCGAAACCCAGCTTCGCTGAATTGCAGTTCTTTTCTAAGGTGAATAGAGATATTATGTCAACTTCTGGCTTGTATTCACATTAATAATCCGTTTCTAATGTGTTTTCATGCATCCTGTCTTGAATTAGGTAATTTTCCATTTAAATCTTAAATCTCATGGTGTGATTTGCATATCCACATTTATTTGGAATATCACTGGATGATTTTTTCTTGACAATGTACTGAATTTAGCTCTTGAAATGTCTCTGATAGATGTTTGTTCTCCTATATGGATTCCAATCGGCCTCTCTCCCAGATGATTTCCTAGTTAAGGATGATGAAATATTTTTTCTGACTTTACGTAATCACCTTAAGTTGTACAAATTAAGTTATTATAGGCCATTATTATTGTCCTCCTAGTGTAGAAACTTCAATTATTATATGTTCTTTCTACTTTTTTTCACCTTAAATAGAATGCAAATAACTTTCTTGTCATTAGAACTAAAATACTGATTTTGATTCATAATTTCGTTTAATGAATTCATGGAGTTATTAGGAAACGATTTCAGGTTTTGGAAATCCCACAGTGTTTTTTTGTGTTCATTTTTTGTTCACGACCGTACCTAGCTTACAAAAAGCAGCGTCGACATTAAGTCCCACAATTTGGATTCAGAAATCTGTCAATGGACTCAAACTAGAAACGTTCTGGACGTAATTAATGAAACTGGCCGGTTTCACGCTGTAATTAATTTTTTCTGTCATTTCTTTGCTTCATAAAGTGTTTAATATGACTTAATTTCCGCCTTTTCGTAAGCATAACCCCATTGAAAGTCGCTCCTGAAACTTAACTTTGAATTTAGTACGTTAACTTGAGTGAAATTATGCCTTCTAGTAGTGTTTTTGAGGTTTTTTTCCGAATTTTGATCCAGTTTGACTTGACCTTAACTTTTACCAATTTGAATGGAGGCGATAGTTATCCATACACCCATGAAAATAATCAAAAAGGATGGAGAAGGAGATAAAATGAGCCAACAGTAGTTCTCCCGGTGCCCAATCGTTACATGTTGAAAACTTTACGTATACACTGTGAATGTGTTTAACATGCATTTGCAAACCTTTAGTTTCGCTGAACACCAAAGGGCTACTCTTTTCCCATCGCTAGTTCGACTGGGACACGTATGTGTGTTTTTGTTCATTCCGATGATTCAAAAGAAGTTTTCTGTGTAATTATATGGAAATGAAAGAAGATATTAGGATCATTAGTATTTTAGCTTTTGATAAAATTCAGGATATGTATAAATTTATTCGTGACAGCAGCTTAAGTCCCCGCTCTTCTCATTTTTATTCTGTCAACATCATTTCCTTTGTCTGGCGCTTGCTTTCGCAAATAGTTTCTGACAGGGTCAACATGGCGTAAAGAGAAAAGGTAACCGCTAAACGCCCGAGGTGAGAGTCTTTGCGAGCGAATTAAGTGCTACAGTAGACGGTAACAGACAATGGCGGGGAGTGGACGCGAAAGAAAAGTGACTGTTCTAGTATCGAGTTCAAAAGGAGAGGCTCTACCACCTTGCTCAGAGAGTGGTAAAATAACTGAAGATTTTGGTTTCAAGTTGGTTCCCAACTTGTTTTCCATCTCATGGAGGAAGCATTTCACTCGGCTTATGTAGACATTTTTCCAAACTAAAATCTCGATTAAACTACTATAAGCACCAGAGGAAGTAGAAAAACACATCGTGTGGACGTAGAGAGTTTGATGAAAGATACTTGAAAGAAACTAAATGAGCCTGCTCCTCGAAATCTTCATCATCGATATCAGAACCTAGCACTTCCCGCAATACATCATGAATGCCCATGTAGTCCTCCTACATACCCGTGGATGGTCCACAATTGCCTAAAATTCCCTGCAACGAATACAGCTCAACTACAGCTCCTCCAACTGGGCGTATGACCCGGACCATCTGGTTCAACCAGTTCACTGTTTTCCCTCCCATATGACACGGTTCGACGTCGCCCCCTTTATCGCGGACTCCTGATATTCCTCTCCTACCTCCCCGAACTCATCCTCGGCCTCCGCTTATTCTTCCCCTAACCCGCCCTCGACCCCCTCCTATTCCATCCCATAGAACAGCTCTGGGGCCACCCACTCTCTACATCACTCCCCTGACTTACTATCCTCCTCCGAGTAACCCACTACCGATTCCTGTACTTCAATCTCCACCAGGTGACGAGTAACGAGCTCCGTCAGACGTTTCCTGGTTTGATGTCTGAGGTGGTGCTCTAAGTCGGTTGGGTCAGAAAGAAATAAAGGTAAGAAGTTGATGAAGAAACTTTACTTTATTGAGTATGTGGCGAAGATAATGGGATTTGGAAATGGGGCGAGAACGAGGTAGTATGTTGTTGATGGCTGTCAAGGGGGGCTGCGAATTGTCAAGCTTTTTTGTTCCAGGGTCGTGGATAAATCTTTGGCGGCTTCCGAAGCTTTAATAGGGTTTAAAGGTTCAAATTGACAGGCTCGCTGAATCCAAAGGCACAAAGGAATTGGTCTCGGCGGAAGTAAGTGAACCGCCTTTAAAAGATCGATTTATGGCGAAAATCACTTGTAGAAATATTGACCATAGAAAAATAAATTTAGGGGCGAAGAAGAAGATCAAATAAAAGGAGAAGAATAAAAAATTAATGCTAAAGGAGAAGTAAATCTCACGTAAAAAACGGAAAAGAGAAAAAGAAAAAGAGTATGAAACATGTGAATTTCGTCGCATAAAAGAGAAAGATAGTGGAGGGGGAAACAAAGGGAACGGCAGTGAAGAGAGACGCGGAACAGGAAGTAATTTCTGTGTGTAAAGAGAATACCTTCAGTTTCTCGCTTAACGGTTTCCACATTTTTAGATGCCCGCTTTGGTACTAGTTTTTGTAGTCTTTCCAGACAGCAAACTGTTTTCAGTCTCCTGAGTCTTATGTGAAGTCTTTGGATCGTGATAGCTTAAAGCAGGGAACTCTTTTCTAGGGTCCACGAGCCTTGAAACCTACGGTCCATGAAACTTGGAAAAGGAAGTGGAGTTAGATAGAAACAGTTGATAAAGGGGGGAAAGGCTGAGTCATTGTGATTCTACCCGGTAACATTTTTGGATAAGGGGATGAGTGTTCTTTTCAGTCCCGTGGTAGGGGTAAATCGTCGGGAGAAGAGATATTCAGAACCAACTACCCAAGAAGTAGGTGTTGCAAGCGGAAAAAGTGCTATCATGGTATAGTTGAACGAACAAAAAGGATTAGGTAAGGAAGACAGTTTAGAGGGCTACAAGAAAGTATGGAAGGAGCAGGGTCTACCACTGATGCTCTGTTACCAGCGTAGGAAAAATGTTTCTTGGGTCTAAATTTGACTCTCAACTTCGTACTAATCGGGACTTGACTTGAAGTTGTCTGCCAACTTGCTTGACCTCCAAAAGAGGAAGCAGTTTATTAGGCTTATATAGACTTTTGGCTACCCCTAAAGTCTCAAACAAACATAGCAATAAACATATATCACATTCAAGGGAATCGTGTGAACCGGAGAGACTATTAGAAGATATTTCCTCAAGGTAAATATCTAGGTGCCATACCCATGCCCGCCATCCATCGGCCAGGGGTGGGAAATAATTTGGCCATTATATAGACCTTTCATAGTCACTCTTAGTATCGCCCAAAACCTGGAACTGTACTGACATCTATTATGACAGCGTGTCCAAAAATAAAAAATCAATCCATGAATTTGCCACACTCATCAAAATTAAAAATATCTTGCAAATTCCGACACTGTATCAGAATTTGGTCCTCTTCTAGATTTTTTTCGAGTGCGAATTTAGCACACATCATCCCGTTTAGTGATGCTCGAGTGTTGTATTGTACAGTACAGTAACATCGCCCTAAAACTGCAGTATGGGGATGAAGAAACGCTCATGGGAAACCGCTGTGGTCTCCGACGGGCGCTCCACCTCCTGGTGCAAGAAGGGCTGGCACATGGTTTTCTTGTCAACTCGCAGAAAACGAGAGTCTACTGGCCCATGCACCATCCTCCGGGCCGTGCTGCCTTTTTTTTCGATTGTTTGCGGGGCGCGGAATGTATTCCACTTCCTCGATGCTCCGATTGGAAACCGGGGTCCCACTGATAACATTTATCGAACCAAGTGAGGGGGGTTGATGCTCCTTTGACATCCTCAACAACGTCCGAGGCGTCCGAGCCCGGATCCATATGCACCGAATATACGCCTTGGTCTGCCCCCTCAACTGTGCCTTCGGGCCCGCTATGCGCCAGTACGCATCCACCACCACCGATAAGTTCGACGCGCTGCAGCGGTCCTCGTATGAAGCACCCTACGGGACCGCACTCACGAACCGCCCATTGGACCGAAGCTTTTCCCCGATCAGGCCGTTCGCCCATGAGGAAAGGTTTGGGTGTTGTACTGTCGGAAGATATATTTGACCCTTTCCCAAAGTACACCACACAACCACAATAGACTTGTTCCTCTATGATGCTGTTGCCGCCAGCACTATGGACGCTGCAGACACTACTCGGCGCTCTTCTGCTCTGCTCGGTTGCCAGTTCCGCGTCGACTGGGCTTTTCTCCTGTGACAAGCACGGTCACCCTGCTGGCAATTCCGCCTCCGAGTCCCTGGCCACCCCTACAACAGCTGACCTCGGCCCACCTGACCTTCCAACAGCTGCTGCCGCACCCACCAACATCCACAAAATTAGATGGGGTGTAGCGGGAGGAGAGATCAAGGACCTACGGGGCCGGGGATTCTTGGGCAGTTTCCCAACTCTCAATTATTCGCAATGCTTACGAAATTCAGCACAGAATTCGTGCCCTAGCATTCCGCCACATGGCATTTCTGCCTCATTCCTCCTCGCTTACCCTTCCAATGCCACGCGTGTGTCGACGTCCCACTGGACCGTCCTGTTTGCCGGACATCTCGGACTCCCAGTCTACACAGACTCCCTCCCGCCTATTTGCGAGCATTGCTATCAGAGTATGGACTCTTTTGCCGAACACGTGGGCGACCTCTGTTCTGCCGGGATCAGTCGCACCCCCCGTCATGACTCGCTCCGCGGTACAGTAGCCTTCCACATGTTTCGCGCTGCGAGACTAGACTGCCACTCTGGGATTGAGCTCCAGCCCGCGGAGATCCTGGTTAACCCCCTCCCGCCGCCACGATAGACCAAAAGAACGCCATAAACGCTGACGGGGCCGCTGATGTGGCCCACCGAAACAAAGTAAGGGACTTGGCACCACAGTCTCGTGCCGCCTCCGTGACCCTCGGGTACCTTACGCCACGCTCTTTGGCCACTGCTGTCCTCAAGTTCATTCGTGATCGGGCCCTCCCCTCGGGTTTCGAATAAATCTTTCCAAGAGCTTGGCGTTATGCATTGCTCTCGCCCTCTCTCACCATCCTTCATTTCGTTGCTCCCCTGCTCTGATCACACCGACCCTGCAGTACGCGTTTTCGCCACATCCATTGGTGATATCTTCACTTGGCAAGCATCGGATATATCTTCCAAGAGTAAAACACCCAAACCTTTCCCCCTTGCCAGGCTGCTGTCCAGGCCCGCGACTCCTACATAACACCTCTTTGGGAATGGTTCTGCACCCGCCAGGACCCCCAACTAGCGTACCACATCCTTCGCCACTGTACCGGTAGCTGCTGCCAGCTGTGTTCGCTCCGCTGTAACCCGCCGCATACTACTCTTTCTAGAGATTACAAATTCGACTCTGCAATGCGAAGGGTCCTCGACGACTTGCACATTGCCATTCCCCCGGCTGCTGACAGCTCGCCCAGTTATCTCTCCGAATGAGTGGCCTTGTGCCCACTGCGACATCGCTACTTGGCGGTATCTGCTACGTCTCTTCTGTTCTCTCCAGCTCTCCACTGCTTCAAGGTCCCCTCCCTCCTACTACCCTTTCCATAGAGGATCTGCTCCGTGGCCCGTTGCAGCACGCCTCCAACTCCCACGGCCACTCGCCTGAGTTTTGGCTCCCAGCTTTACTTTGCCTCCCGCCCTCTTTCAGCCGTCCCGTGCACCGCGACTACCAACACATGGGCAATCCGATGCCTTCATGGGCATCATCCAAAGCTCCCTGAGCGCTCCATTAGCACTCCTCGCCGACCGTCGTCAATTCTTGAAACGCGTCACTTTGATTTCTTTCCCAAGCGCCACCTACCACATCTCTATACTCCCCCATAGTTTCAAAGGATCACCCTTCGCGCTCAAAGTCTGACGCTCCACTGCGCATGGCTGGCCACCTTACTCCAGCACCGAAAACTGCTCTTTCAATTTCAGCACTCAACGCAGACAGCCCCGTTCCACGACATGCTTGTCCATCACGCCACCGCCCGTCTCTGTGCCAACAGCTCTGCCCGCCGTCCCAACGAGCTCTGAGATCGCCTTTCCTCCGAGCTGACAACCTCTCGAACGCTGTCCATCCCGTCCAGATTGTTAATTTGCACAGGACGTCCATCTTTCTCCTCCTCTCCGTCGCCACCTCGAACCTTGCTATCGAGAAAGCGCAGTTTGCTCCGCGCGCGCAAGAGTATGACGAAATAGTCATGAGCACTCATTGCAGTCCTACAAGTGCGCCGGCGTCCGCACTGACAGCGGCCTCCTTTCCCTAGCTAAGGCCGGTGTCACGGTGTGTGCGACGAGGTTGATACGGATTTCCAGCCGATGGCTTTCCATATGTACGTTTTTGTTGGTCCAGGGAGGGTGGCCGCGCTGCATGGAATTTCCGAATACATTGGTTTCCGGAGGGGGAAATGTCTGGGTGCTTTAATTTTTGAAAAATGTGGTCGGTTGGGGCCGGGGTATCTTAGGGGGTTACCGATGATGGAAAGTCCTATCTGCCAGCAAAGTTACCTGGAGCATACCACGAGATATGCCCGCCCCTTACTCATCCTTCTCCCCACCAGCCTCTAACCCCTCCAGATCGGCAGCGACATCACGGACGTCTTCGCCGTCCGAAGAGTTGAGATCAGACCAGTCCAGTTTCCGGAGTGGTGCAAGGTCATGGACTGGTCGTTTTCAGCTGATTGCTTTATCAACAAACGAGGGCTGGTATGAATCGGCGGAGGCTGCATCGGTTTGGTGCGGAATGCTGTCGTCGTGGCATGTTTGAACATTGTGCAACGAGTGTTTCGCTCTCTCTTACGTGGTGCAGCGGACTTGAGCTCGCACGCCATTGCATTTGAGTGCGCTGGTGCGTCCTTTTCCCAAACTATGGTTCTGGGAGAAGAGTTTGCAGGCGCGATCTGCGAGTGGATGCGCAGCAGTTTGAGGTGCATGGTACTGTCGTGTGTTGGTGCGCATACGCATGCTTGTACCCGTCTGCACTTGGGCTACGTGGTAGAAATGGTTTGTTTATCAATCACCCACCAGCGACGACTTATCCCGCATAACGCATTAGCCGCGTGGATATAACCGACCACATCTTCCATGCATTAAGATAACCCAAAGCTTTCCTCGTTTTACTGTTGCCATAAAGTTACTCTAACACCGACCTACGTTTGAAGACTCCCTCCTCGTCTGGCTGCCTCTTCAACTCTCCTCCTCCCACTCCCACTCCTCGTTCCAACGGCTCTCCGCATCCACTGCGTGCCGCAATCTGCCTTTCTGGGCAGGTTTTCCGCCGGCTTGCAACCCTCCTAGTTGCTCTCCCTTTTCATTCCCCCGCCTTAGGGTTTTCGTTTTCTTCCTTTTCTTTATCAGGGCGATCTCGCCACTGGCCACTGGCCAACCATATCCTTGGGATCTCCCTCCTATCCAATCAATTCTCTCCACTAACGCCCCCGTGACCTCGTGCCATACCTTCTGGTCGCCGATCTGCGCCTTCGGCCGAAATCTTCGTCGCGCTCTCAGACTCGTCTCTGGACTTCCTCGTAAAGTCCGCATCCGTCCTCAATGGTGTCGTGGACTTGTCTGACCCCGCTTCCGTTGACCGTTTCCTCTCAGAACTCCGCGATACGAAAGCTGCACAAACCCTCCAACCCTCACTTCAGCTAAAAAACCCCCAGATCTGCGGGGTGTTCCGCATCTTGAACACGCTCACCATTCATACTGTCACTGCCACGCCCTACGCTGAGCCACCCTCCGGGCCTCCTCCAGGTGGATCGCCAAGTGCTGCCAACCAGTCCCTCCCGTCGCTCCTCCGTACCTCCGTGCCGCCATGTCTAACAAGGCCCCTAAGGTCTGGCCTTCCTTCCGATGCTTGGACGCCAAGGTCTAGAATCTCATGCCAACGTTACTGACGTACATATCTCCGGCAAATTTGCGGGCCTGTTCGCAGAGCCACTCGTGGACTGTTCAGTGGTAACCGCAAGCGTTTCGTTCGGGTTTCATTACCTCCTGGTTTCGCTGTTCAGGATCCGTCCCTGTTTCGTCGTGCCCTTTTAGTGGTGGCTTCCTGCTAGATTATTAAAACGACCGATCCCCACAATTTCTTCGTCTGTGCAGCTAGATGGGACCTACACTCCATACGGCCCACGTACAACTGTTTCCGGACCTCGTCCTCCACAATTACAACTTTGAAACGTCACCACTGAAATTCTCCGACTTTCACGAACTTGCGGCTTCCGAAAATCTTGCTGAACTAGAAGTAGTCTGGACTAGTCTTCGTGCTGAAATTTCGCGGCTCGAATAGGACTCCTGTACTTGGATACCGGCATCGTCCTTTGCCCTTGCCCTGCCGGAAACTGAAGCTGCCGTCTTCTCATCGCTCACTTCGGCAGGCATCCGGAAGATGTAGACCGCTTTCCCCTGCCTCTCCCAACTCCACCGTTTCAAAGCGCTGCTGCGTACGGCCAGGCATCCCCGATTCAGACAGTTGGATCCCTGTTCCTGCTCGTCCCTGCAACCCAGCACTATCCCCGCCGCGATACCCCGCCTTCTCCACGGCCCTCTCCTACGGAAATTGTTCCCTTCCCTCCCAATCCACCCTTGATGGAAGCACTGTTGCAGGCCGCTTTGGCGCCCTTGAACACACTCCCTATCCGGATTCCGACTCTGACATGAAATCAAATTAAAACGTCAGTCTTCACTCCCGGCCCAGCCTGCTCTAACTTTCCAGTCTCTACTTTCCTTACCTACCCGTCCTCTCCTGTATTTTCCCCGCCAGTTCAAGCGGCCGCCTACGATCTCTACTTTCATTCAATCGGTCGCATCGTCTCCGCTCAGTCCGTCAGAAAGAATAAGAGAAGAGTCCGAGCCATGTGGTCACATGGCCCGGGCTCTTCTCGAGTTTTTTTCCATCCCAAACTCGTGTTCAGACACAATTGTCCCCCGCGGCATCAGCCGGCGACGTCCAGATCCAGCTCTACTACTCTGGCGGACCGGATACGTTTAGCATCCGCTTGCATGTATGATGACCTCTTTGCTGAGGGCCCAATCTCTCTTCGCCTCCTCCCTTTCAACTTCTCCCCCCTCTTCCCCATCCCTGTCTCCCCATCCCCGAGTTCGCTTCATCGCCGTTGTCGTCGGTACCTTTAACGTGGAAGCCCCTCACGGGCCACCCCCGCTTTGCTTCAAGCACAGGATCCGTTGCATCCTACCGACGCCACCCACCCTCTCTCCAGAACCTCCACCTTCGCCACCTTCCCCGATCACGGCGGCAGCCTTCTACTTGCGTCTCCGATTCGTTTACGTTCTCTGTAGCCTACGGTTGACGTGCCGTTCACAATTTTGATCCCTCGACCTCTGCGGGTCCCGACAGCATGTCTCCTATGATTCTGCGTATGTTGCTTCGGCCGACTGGGACGTTTCACCAGGACGGGACTGACATTATCTGTTAGCCAAATTTATCAATATGTGTGTGCAACGGGGCGCTGCCCTATCTTGCCGCCAATTCCTCTGCGGAGGGCGTCTCAGTGCTCTTCTCAAAGTAAAATGGCGGGATTAGGCCTATTGCAATTGGTTTGCTCTACGGCAGATGATTTCCCGGCTTCTAGCTCACAAAGCCCGCCCAGTGGTTCATTCCTACCTTTTGCTTTATCAGCTCTGTGTTGGGGTTCAAAAACGGTACGGAGGCAATTATCCAGCGTTTCGTCGCCTTTGCCAACGTTCGGAGCTTCGTGACCATTTCCTTATCCAAATCGATATCCACAACGCCTTTAATCGCATCTCCAGACAACGCATTCTCGACTCCGTCCCCTTATGCCCCTCGTATTGCGCGTCGGGTCCATTACTGTAACAGGACAGCACGGAGCTCTTCTCGGCCCTATACTATTCTCAGCGCTACTGGTGCCTAGCAAGGGGACCCTCTCGGCCTGTTGTTGTTTGCTTTGGCTTTGCATCCCTTTTCTATGAGCTTTCAGGACATGTACTTCCCCGCTCTGAATGCTTGGTACGCTGATGACGGTACTATCCTCGTCCATCACTCCCATGCTGACGCCGCTCTGAATTTTTTCAAGACAGCTGGGGCTTCCTTCAGAGTCACGCTCAACATGAACAAGACTCAGGTCCACGCACTTTCATCAGCCTCTCTCCTCCTCTCCACTCATCGTGCCCGTTTTCCCTCCGCTCCGGTTTCCGGGTATTGGGGTCTCCTATCGGCACTGATTCTTTTGTCACTGAGTCCTTCACCACTGTTCAGAAGGACATTGACCAGATTTTTATGGCGCTCCAGGAGATCTATGACGCTCAGCTTGCGATTCACTAACACAGGTTTTGTGCAAGTGCGTGTAAGGTCATGTACTTGCTGCTAACACTTCCTCCCAATCAATCTACGGCTTTAGCCGTTCGCTTCGATGAAAAGAATAGGGAAGTATTCCAGCAGCTGCCAAGTCCCCACTCGGAGGGTGGTTGGGTACAGGCTTCACTTCCACTGTCTCTGTCTGGACTCGGTTTCCTTCACACTGCTGACATCTTCGAAGTCGCTTACGCGGCATCCCCATCGACACGTTCCCTTTCCTCTCTATCCTTCTTCCCGCATCCACCGATCCTCACTTGGAGGAAATCCCTCGCTCAGCGATATCCCTTTTATCCTCTCGGCATCCTTCCCTTTCCTCCTTGAGCAGTACTGCCCTATTCGAACGGTGGAGTCCTCCTGTTCCTAGCGAAAAACTTCAGTCTACCATCACCTCTGAACTCCATCATGCTAAGTACGAACGTTTATTCCTTTCGTATGGCCCTGCTGACCATGCCCGCCTGCTCTCTCTGCGTACCTCATCTTCCTGTTCTGTATTTTCCGCCCTCCCACGCCCACCAGGGCACCTATTTGTCCCCATGCCTGGAAAGTTCCCATTGCCCTTCGTCTTGGTATCCCGCTGTTTTCTGGGCGGTCACATTGCCCCGTTTGGCGCCAGGCGTTCCTCAGATGTTTACCCTCTTCTGGACCCCCTCGGCAAACATGCTCTGACCTGTAAGTATGACGATGGAAAACGCGCCGGCACAATGTACTCCGGGATGCCATCCACCGGTACTGCAAGGAATTGGGCATCTCCGCACTCGTCGAATACACTCTTCCCCCTGGGATCCAAACTCGTCTCCGTCTCTACTCATGGACCTGTACATTCCGGGTGCCTATGGGCTCGACTGTCGTGATATCGCCCTGGATATCACTGTGGCCCATCCTCACTCCGTCAATTGCATCTCCCAAAGCGAATCTTCCGCAGGAGCCGCTGCAAATCTAGCTGAGCAAGAGGAGAAAACGTTTGGGTGTTTTACTGTTGGAAGATATTTCCGAGCTGAGCAAGCGAAGTTCCGACATTACGGTCCGCACTGCAACGTTCACGACATCTTTCTCCTTCCGGTAGGTATTGACTCCTATGGAGCTTTAGGGGCCAGCGGAACAAAATTTTTCCGCCTTCTCGCTTCTTTCGCTTCAAGCCGCCGGAATTCGGCGGCAGCGCTGGAGCTGCAGGACTTAGTTACCGCTTTTCGTTTTGCCTTTATGACATGCAGGCCCGCCAGTTCAATACCCGTCGCGTGCCTGAGTAGTTATTATAAGACTTCCCCCTAACCCTTGCTTAGGGGCTTGCGTTCTTGTAAAGGATTTCCTCATACATCAATTAGAATAATGATGCAGCAAACACCCAGTCCCCTTCCCAGTGGCGTATGACGTGACTGTATCATGCCCGTTCCAAGAGAGCTATAAGTCAATGGCAGCACGAGAAGCGCGAGCTGTTGCAAACGCAGCAGGAAAGCGGAAGAAGAGGGACTTTGCTACAAAAGTGGCAGCGATTCCAGGCGAGGCAATGCCGGGACGATCAAGGCTAGGATGGATTTTGTACCACTAGCCTTCGACTCGCTAGGAACACCCTCCTTAGAAACATCCAAGGTTATAGAGACATACGCGCAGCAGTAGCGTCTCGTAGCGGATGCTCGACTGGAGGAGTGAAGACTCGCCTGTATCAGAAGCTTAGCTACTCAATCTGGTCTACATGTGCAGCATCCGTAATTTGTTGCGCACCGCAACACGCAGAGCTTAACACCCAGTTCCAACTAAATTTGAAGTACAGTACTTTGCAACGTTGCACATTTGGACTGTACACCAATGATAAAGATGAATACAGTAACTAGAATCCAACAGTACTGTACGGTACTGCATATATGTACAGTAGAAAGTAAGGTTTCGAGTAGAAACCTTACTTTCTATTGCAAAAATGCATTGACACACAGTACAGAAAATCAGCTTGCTGTACAGTACAGTACAGTACAGTACATCCATGGTGGACCGTCGGGAAAGGTCACCAATTGCGGACCGGACAAGAGACGATTGCACCCCCGTAACAACAATTATCCGCCTCGGCATCACTCAAAGTTCTCCTAACCCCCCAATCCTTTCCATGTCTTCATCAATGGCCCCCCCAGCCCTGACGGCCATCATCACCCCCTTCTCCCTCCCCCTCCGTGCAAACTATTCGCAGACGAACGTCCTCCTCCACTCCCACGACCCTCCCTCTCCAGACTCTCCTCGACCAATGTCCACGCTAGGCATCCGCCAGCGCATGAACTGGGCACCCAAGGAGTGCATGGTGATCACCCAAGACCCGGCCCACCCACGACTACACTCACAATACAATCGACGGCCCCTTACCTAGGGATGACAATCACCCCCCGAGGGATACACCCCGATGCGACCATCAACAGGGCACATCGCACTCAACAAGGCACCCGTTCCCTCCTACACGCAACACCCTCACCTCTGACACGGCCCCACCATCCTGGCCACGTCTCCACACGTCCTTGCGGCAGTACGTACCTATACGGAGCTATCCTTCTGTACGACCACGACGACCTCCACCGCGCCGACCTCTCCACCCTGGAAACTGAGGGAGTTTGTGAGGTTGATATTGTGTGATACATACGTAATAGCGTACTGCAACAGAGTACTATACTGTACATACCGTACAGTAATCTGAATGGTTCAAGTGCAACAAATGGGACGAGTTGTCTCGTCAATGTACTGAAGTAGTACGTACAGTATTTCATGTTGACTTACTGTACACAGTAATTAAATTAGTTACACATGTAAAGGTAGCTGTACTGTACCGATTTTGGGAATCCATATTCTATAAACGCGAAAGATTCAAAGATTGCATACTGAGAATTACCGATTTTCGCGCAAATTCCCTTGTAACTTGGATTTGAATCCTTGAAATGAGGACTTGAATTCTCCCTCCACTCGCCAGCAACAGCATCTCCCATTATACCGCACTCCAAGCAAACCTGCAAATGATTCATTCCGCAGCCAATCATCCCGCCATGCTCTGCGCTGCCGCTGCCACAATGCACCAACCTCTTCAACCCAATCAATTGATGTCGATGCCAACAAGGAATGGCAACGATTGAGGTGCGGAGCATACGGTATCCCAGTGCCGCCAAATTTCCCGCCTGTAAACATCAAGTGGAAGCATGCGCTCTAGTGCAATACAGTACAGTACTGTACAGTACACGGACTTGCATGTGCTCCATGATCGCCGTGTGCTTGATCAAAATGGGAAACCTCTGGCTAGAGCTTTGGTGCAAAACTATCGTTGCAAGGCCGTTTTGCTGCACGTATGGCATAGCATGTTGCAAGTGACTTGCCGTGATTTTTTGAAAAAGATATGCAAACGCATGCGTGTGGTGTATCTAAACCATGTTGCACGAGAATGCTCCCGCAAGTTTGCTTGTGATAAGCAAGTAGCGCAATCACGTACTGTACTGTACCACATGGCCTTTCCGCGCACCTTTGGGAGCAGCAATCTCTGGTGTTTACCGCCACCATGACCCGCACCGACAGGTTGTGCGAAACAAGAGTGCAGGGGCAATTGAACGCAGCAACAAAATACCGACTAGGGAAATATAGACACGGTTTCGCACAGCAAGTTGCAGGCTTTCTCCACTGCGCTGTGTACCAAAGTGTTCATAAGGCAGCACACGCGACACAGAACCCACGTGTACATGGCACTATCCATGGCATCGTAATAACAAGCAGTCATTGAGGTGAACGTGTCGATCAACAAATGCCCACCATCCACCAACTAGACACCAACCTCAATGGCCCGGCCACCAAAAAAAAGTTCAATACAATACATCTATTCTACTGTAAACACCGCGACAACCAAAAAAGGACAACCTCCCCTACGCCCGTCTGTTTCCATCTCCAACACCGCCAACGCTTTGCATCTCCTCCAATCACGCAACGAAACCCAGGCCATGCCCTCATACCAAACCTCATCCTCTCGAGTCTGCGCCCCCGGAATCCATGTCGTTCCTTCTCCACACACATGTTTCCGCCTCTCCACCTCGCAAGGGCGCCGTAGCATGCTCGCCCCTACCCAAACGGCTCTACCCAGTCCATCACCGTTCCATAACCTCATCACCTCCCCGTCGGCACCGTCTGCACATCCAAATGCCATTTCACATAATCGACCATAGTCTTATAACACCCCTTGGTCCACAAAAAGTCATCCTTGTAATCCAACAGCTTTTCAAAGCTCTCTTCCGATTCCGGACCTGATAATAACATTTACTCTGCTCTCTCCGACGATGCCACACATACACACTAGGCAAATACCCCACCCGAAGCTTATTCTTCTTGGCATCCAAGAAAAACGTCATATGTTCATTCACCTTCAATTCCTCCCTCCACGGCGAGCGACGCAACGCCTCGGTACGCGCCATGAGTGCATTATGAAGCACATCCATTGGCACGGCCTGTCTCATATCCTGAACACTAGGGCCTGCATTCTCATCCACACACAAAGCTCCACCCTTCGTCGTGCAAAGCGTGTAATATTTGCAATGTACCGTGGAATATAAATGGAGCCTTGTTCGAGTTCTGGAATTCCGGGCAGGTTATGCACACGCATGCCGACGATATCAAAGCGTGCATGGCATGAAAAGTCTGGAAAGGAGTGTACCGTCGGGGGAGGGGAGGTGATCGTCGTCGAGGAGGAGAAAGTACGGGGTTGTGGTACGGTTGACGAGGGCGTTTCGACCGTAGGAGATGCCCGAGTCGAGGGGAGGTGGAGGTGTGTGATGAAGGGGTCGGTGGAGATTGGGGGGTGGGAGTGGAGGGAGATGGGCCCGTCGTTGGCGAGGAGGATGGGGATGGTGGGGTGGAGGAGACGGAGGTGGTGGAGGAGGGTGATGAGTTGGTTGGTGGTGGTGGAGTCGCAGATGTAGGTCTTGATGGCGATGGTTATGTTGGTGGAGATGTTGGATGGGGGGGGGAGAGACGAGGTTGCGAAAGTGGTAGGGGGATGAGTTGGTTAGGATGACGAGGAAGGGGAAGAGGAGGAGGAGAAAGGCAAAGGAGATGAGGATGGTGCGGAGGTGGGGTTGTTTGGAGAGGGGTTTCATGATGGTTGGCGGGAGGGGGTGGAGTAGCGAGGGCGGCGGGATCGAGAGGATGAGGAGGAAAAGGTTGTTGCGATGGTACGGATGCAGGTAAACGTTTGAGAGGAGGCGGTCATGAAAAGAGTAAATATAAAAAAATGTGGAATGGGCGGGGTGCTATGGATGCCGAGGGTGAGAGGTTGGCTGGATTGAGGTGGGGAGAATTGGGTAGCAAGCTGACGGCGCAGCGGGATGGTAAGAGGTTGGCAAGGGGCAATATCAAGGACAAACTGCAGTTTGCCCATGTATCGAAGCAATTGCCTAGTGGTTTACTGTACTGTACAGTATGGTAGCCTGTTATGGTACTGTTTGGCTCTGGTTACCGTTTGGTTTGTGGCATATTTGGGCGCTGCTTGTTCAATAGGGAGGTATTGGTCACATTTGTTTTTCATACATCAAATTTGATAAAAACGTTGAGAATTTGGGCCCTTATTGGTGCTTGTCACCAATCGGATGGAAAAGATCAAACGCTCACAAAAAATGTGGCACATATGCAAAAAGCCGTTTATAGTCTACAAGCAACATATCGATACGTTGAAGCACCATTCTTATTCGAATGCATGCTAATTCACCACCTTATCCCAACTTACACACACAACCCGCATTACACCCGCGCACGACACTCTTACTGACGCACATTTCCGCCGTAACCTATCTCCATACATCACACCATTCCTCGCATTCCAATCCGTGCCGTTGGCCTCCCCAACCTCCCGCCCTGACAGGGTTGTACAGTACCAACCTATCCGATCACTAAAAAGGTGCACTGTAATTCCAACTGGACCCTTCCTTCCCACCAGCCAAAACGTACCAGTGCCACCCAAAACCCCTCAACATTCCGAAATCAAAACCCATTCCTTTTACACCAATCCAAGATGAGATTCGCCGCAGCAACCTCCCATTCCCAGGTTTCTGGTGACATGACGAGCCTGCTTGCAAGGGACAGAGAGCGGTGCCCGTGTGTCGACAAGCACCCACTCCTCCATGCCCCCACCGCACTCCGCCTATCCTACTGCACATCCCACCCTGCGCACATGAGTTGAGAACGCAGAGCATCGAGGGCTTGGCTTGATGCTGAGCGTTGCCGGTGTCACTCGGTGCTGTACAGTACTGTACTGTAACGCCCTGGAATATTCAAGCGTTTGAATTCGGCATGTCGCGGCATACAGGACAGTATTCTACTCTACTGTACTGGACAAGGGCGTCATCTCGTGTGGGTGGGCATGTGGCAAATGGCAGATATGGATGGTGGATACTTGTTTTGTTGTGTTTCTTGGGAGCGGTATTGACAGTGTTGCGCGTGCTGTGCAACGCGCGAGAAATTCCCCGATTTGCCTCAAAATTCAAACAGTACGGATCTGGCGTCGTCATCATTAGAATTATACCGTGCAATACAAAATTTCAAAATTGGCACACGGCACTGTCAGTGGTCTTGTATAAACGGCTCGGGATTTTTGAGAATTGAATTTACTGTGTGAGCGCTGCGCATTTATGCAACGGCTAGCGAGTTCCTGTCGACTTTGTGTGCACCCAAATAATCAAATTTACCCTACTGTAATGTAACGTATTATTTTGTACAGTCTACTGTGCTGTACAGTACACTCATACTTTTACTGTACAGTATCCGGCCAAAGTCGTTTCTTGGTTGGGACAGGTTCAGCTTCGATACCTGATCTCCACAGAGTTTGGGTCAGAGGGGAGAGAGGAACAATTTCACAACTGTAATGCACGCTGTAATTTTTATCCTACTGCAAACGTAACAACAATAGCTCCATCAGACTCTTGAGGCCCAAGTAACCAAATTGCAACCAATACTGCGTTATGCATTGCTGATCCCTGGAGATATCCTACCTTTGGTATTAGCTACATGCAACCTCAACTTTACTACCTCTTCTCCTTGCTATGGATCCATAAACCCCACCTTTATGATATCAATACTGTTCAACCCATTCCCTTATCAACTCCAAATACTCTTCGCTTGTTATCCTCACTCATCATAACCTTACCTCCCTTCACATACACCTTGCTATCTTTACAGTAGTGTCGGTCCTTTGTCTTGTAAACATACCAACGTCTTGAGCCAACAGGTTAAAAAGCCATTAAGCATCTTCAGACTGCTGTCTACAACCTCTTCCGCACGCAACACATTTCACACACCAACATTTTGCAATCAGCCCCGCATCTCTGCCACCCAATCACCTCACCATTGCATACTCAACCACTGCAAATTCAACCTCCAATGACCGCATTGCAACATCCCTTTTGGGAGAGACACACAAACCGACAATTGTTTCTTGACCTACATGCTCAACCACCTTGTCCACCTCATCTTGCCTACTCAATCCACCTCCGAAATATCTCGTACATCTACCTATGTATTCTCACACTACTGCTCCATCAAATGCCCCCGCCCAGGTTACATCATAAACAGACATGCACCCATCAAGAATACTCTGCCTCCCACGAAATCCCACCTCTCGCAATCTTCACTTCATTCTTTCTTGAAACCAATCCATCTCCTGCATCTCCCGCCCACCACCACACACCCGAAAATAGTTTCCGCACCATTGCACAATGCCAGCCACCTCCCCCATCCTCAGGGACACCCGCCGCCTCGCCTTACGCTGGTTCCTACACTCGTTCAAACATCACCCATTGCTTACGACAACGCCCCAAACAACCGCTACCTGGACCATGCAACTCTCCGGAACAACGCCCTCACCGACAACCAGCTCGTACAACTACGGGACCCATCATTGTACTGTACTATATTCTCATCGTTAGCCCCCTCTACATTGCATCTCCCTACCATCTCTACCCCCAAAGGACCCTTATGATACACACCCAATTCCGACCATACAACATTCTGCCACTTTTCTGCATTACAGCATTCATTCACCTGCAAGATTACCCTGACAACATAGCCTACTAGGCCGCTTCTAGTCACCAGTTTAAATAAACGTTCACCACACCTCCCTACCATGCAACACCCCTCCCAACCCACACTGCGTAGAAAAGGAGCGAGACCGCTATACCGCCTATACTACCCTACCCACGTGCTTTGCAGTTCACGCTCCCAGCGATACGACAAACAATGTTATCCTTCCTCGTACCGCATCTCCCTGTCCAGATTGTTTCCTTTCCAGTCCTGAGGCCATCTCCACCAGCCAGGTCCCCGCTATTTGTACAATGCACGAGGAATTCTGTAATGCCGCAATCGATTTACCCGTCCTATCGCAGCTGTGACGAATCTCAAATATCTGTTTCAACCTCGCACTGTAAACATTGCACACAATGTGCACCAGTTCATGTTCTGCCATCCGTGTTATGATCCCTTTTGACGTTTGCGTCATGGTTGTCGAATGCATTCGATACCATCTTCCCACACAAGCTCTTATCGACTCATTTCAACGGCGCTGAAATGCTACGAGTCCAACTGCCACGCAGGACCTCTGCCTGACCTTGGACCCACTTTTCCGTTCTAGTCCAAACCCTACCACATTTACTCTTCCCTCAACTATGGTATCATGATGACGGGTACATTATCGCGCGTCACGAACAACTTCTCCGAGCCGTTGATATCCTTTCTTCGCTGGACGCCACTAGCAGAGGTCTGCACCTCTCTTTGCCAAAATGCAAGGTCTGGTGGCCGACGGCCCCTCCAGAGTCCGTGCAGCGCCTCTACCCGAATGTCCTCAAACAAGAGTATAGTGAGGGACACTCGTCCTCAACGCTCCAATTGGCACAGAGACCTTCACCAAGAGAACTTTCTCCACGCACGTGAAGTCCCTCGAACCGTTCCTTGAGGCCATCATTGACCTCGAGGATACGCAAATAGCGTTCCAGCTGCTCCGAAATTGCTTCGGAGTCTGCAAACTCGGCTATCTACTGCGCGTAGTCCCGACGTCGTCCACCGCCGAGGGCGCTGCCATGTTTGACGATATGATGGAGCGCTGCGTCCGCACACTAGCAGGGGGGGTTTTGGATTCAGAGGTCTTCCGTGAACTTCAACTCCCAGTGAAACCACTGGATGCGAAGCGGCCCTCCCTTGGGGTCGGATTCACTTCAGCCAAAAACATCGCCGCGGCCGCCTTCCTCGCCTCCAGCGCGGCCGCCAACAGGTTGTGCAAAGTTGTTCTGCCCGCTCCTATCAGGAGCCTCGCCACCTACAACGACGCTTTGGACGCCCACCGGAATTGGTCTCTTTCCTGTCTGCAGTCAAGGATTCTACCTTTTAGTGCCTTTTGCTCAAGCAATACACCATCGCAAAAGAAACTAACAGACGCAATCCATGCAGCTGTGCAGGAAAGCATCTCCCCCGGTGATCAAAGAAGGCAGGCATTCCGCGCCTCCATGGCCCTCCCGGGCGCCAAGGAATGGGTGTATTGCGCTCCGTGCCCCGGCCTCAAGACGAGTATTGACCCCCGCGAATTCGCGGTGTGGTTCCAATACTTCTGCCAAGTCCCGCTGTTCCCTTCGGACGTGCCGTGCCCAAGACGTAACTGCCCCGAAACCCTCGACTCCTTCGGGGATCACCTCCTTCACTGCAGACATGGTGCGCACAGGACTCGACGGCATGACATCAAGTGACCCTCTTTGCGCAAGACTTGCAGAAAGCGGCACGTCACCCCGCCGTCGAACCGCGGGACGGCGTTCATCGCACGAGGCCAGACATCCGGGCGATGGGAAGCAGTGGAGGTACGGACTTCTTTGACGTGACGTTTGTCAACCCGCTGGCGCCTTCCCACAGGAGGGCCCAAACGTTTAATCCGCTCACCTCTCTCAATGCGGCCGCCTCCGCGAAGCATAGGAGATATGATTCTTTTATTGCAACCTCCGTGAGAAGTAGGCTCGTGCCTATTCCTATATCTACTCTCGGAGGGTGGCACCCGGACGCTTATAGGGTGTTAACCGACGTCGCGCGGAACGTGGCCGTTAGGGCGATGGAGGCATATGGTAAGGTCCGTGCGGTACTCACTCAGAGACACGCTGCCGCGGCCGTAATGTCCAACGCAGCCTGTCTGCTGGGGGGCCTTGAGCCAGCTTTTTAGAGTAATTTAAGAGGTACTTTGCACTCGGCACCCTGTAGGATATTCCGGGCCACAACCGACCATATTTTTCAAATATTAAATCACCCCACATTTACTCTCCTCTTCCCTCCGTCTGCTTTCGTAATACTCTCCTCATCTTCACGTATGATCGAAACGGCCTAATCGGCCTCCTTTCCCCGGCATCACCTACAGTATCACATCTCGCACCTTTTATCATATTAAACTTCCTTATGATTATCATTCAGTACACCAACCTTCTCAACCACAGAGAGAAATTGCACTCGTTTATATCGAGTGGGTACTAGCTAGTCTGAGAGCTTGGTTGAAGCGAGGGAGTTGCGACTGAATGCGTGATCTACTCGTTCCGATTTGGAGGAAGAAATCCACATCAGCAGGCCTATCAACCTACAGTACGTTGCAATCGCATTAAACCCACACACACGTGCCCCCCGCAGCCGGATGTGCACAGCGTTCGAGCTTGTGTCGTAGTAGCAACCAGAACGTGAGGCAAATAGGCCGAACAGCTCCTTCCATTGTTTCCTCACACCACCATATGTGAATTCATGAAAATTGGCACCTGAAGAAGAGCATACCGGGCTGCAGTTTGGGGATTGCTCATGTAATATTGACGGTGACTCCAACAGCAGGCGGGCGAGAATCACCAAATGAGCGAGCTGTGGGGGCGCATATGTCTCACCTTTCATGAAGAATATCCGGAGACTGTTGGCCCCGCTACAACCACAGCGGTCTGTAGTTTGGGAAGCGAAGACATGGTTGAGGTCGAATGCCCGATAGTGCAGGTTCATGGAATCGGTTAAATGCTTTACCGAAACTAGACTGATGTGGTGAATGCACCGTGAGTGAGTTTTGAGAGTAACTAAAGTTCCGTGTCGGGCAGAAGGAAAAGCTGGTGACCTGTGGTCGCCACACTCACAGACAGAACGAATGAAACCACTCTTTGCCTTCTCCAATGGGGGGGGGGATTTGGGTGCTTTACTCATTAGAGATGTAGGACTGCTATTTCCAGAAACGTGAGGTGTGTGTATTGGAAGGTGTGAAAGGGAGACAGAGTCAGGCGGGACTGTCTCACAAGGCTTGGTGTAAGCGCAGCCGTAAGACATGCCGCGTTGGACGAAACCGTCGCCGCAGAGTGTCTTTGCATCAGGACGGATGCACACACGCCCGAAGGTCTGCATGGTTCATACGGTGAGGTACCGGGACAAGTCTGTTAGTAACGCGGATGCGTCAGGGTACCGCACCCAAGAGTGGAAATTGGCACTGAGATCAGCCGGGGCCTGGCATGCGTGGTGATATCCTCTGAACTTTGACGATTTCGCGGCGTTCAGAGATGTCCGGAGGTTGAAACATCGGCCCCGTGTGTTTGAGGGAGCAAGTGGATTCACGAATGTAACGGGCAGCGTTTGCCTAGTCCGACGTAAGGATTGTAACCTGGCGGTCGTGACGATCGATGCGCTTTCGGCCATGCAAGTAGTGTATGAGGTGGTCTCCCATTATCTTCATTACGTATGATCTTGGCCGCACATGGACCCGATAATTTTGGGAGGGAAACACACATCCTTCGAAAACCGCATATGCGCATTCCTAGAATTGTCAATTCCTGAATTTTAATTGAATTTATTTATACCTTACAGCACAATATACAGTGAAGTGCTGTATAGATCTGAAACGGGGGAAAATTTTGGGTTATTTATTATTTGGAAAGTACTGCAATGTCATTTCTCGAAGTGAGGTCACATGTTCCATTAGGGATTGAGGGGAGTAGGTGCGAGCTTAGGGCGTCCGCAATCGTCTTTCGAAAATCCAAAATCCAACGGTTGGAAAGACTTTTGAGAAATCACAGGCCCCACTCGTTCGCCCAAAATCCAAAACTCTGCGTAAATTGTAGGATCGTTGCCAAAACAAATGTCTTTGGACAGACTTCCCAAAATGTGATGGGAAAACGAAACAGTCCGCACTACATAACAGTGTGTCGAAGAAGCAAGCTTGACCCTTCAAGCTGCGCCATCCTTGAACAAACCCATCTCTCTCACTACGCACACTCCCTGTTCTGCATTAGGAACGTCAGAAACTACCACAGATCCAGCCTTTTGAAGCTTATGACGCAACATGCGCTGAAAATTTCCCTACAAAAGGTGGCAAGGGCATATCTTGGAGTGAAGAAGAAAATCTCGCCCTTTCAAGAGCTGCATATGGGACTTGCACAGATCCCGCTGTAGAATCTGGCATGACGTCCGCCATCATGTATCGGAAGATTCGCTCAGTTTTTGTAGGCGACCACTACAAACCGGAAGACGTTTGTACTACCCAGGACAAAGGACCACTAGATGCAAGAAGATGGGAAGGACTTTCTTTCGCTGCTTGCGGAAAGCAGTGGGAAATGCTCCGTAGAGAATGTACAAAGTTCAAATGTTGCTTAGAGCGCTTGAAAAGAATGAAACCTACCGGAAATCCTACAGAAGAAGATCTCCATAGATGGGAATCGCTACTGTACAGTGACAGAAGCGCCTCGGTATCACATGTATACGATTGCATTCGGAATCCTGCGTATCATATAGAAAATCCTTTTAAACATAGCAGCTCATACGAATTCTTATCAGGCGACACAAACCTGCTTGAAGCAGGTGGTAAAGATATGGAAAGTCTCAAGGAGTTTCAGAGCCCAATGGGAAAAAAAGCAGCGAAAAAACTGAAGGAGAACAAGAATGAATCGGGGAGTCCCGATACGAAAAAAAAATATGTCTGCCAGCATCCAACGCATCGAAGAAATGTTAGCAACTAACGCGGCTCATTGAAATAAGCTGTCTGAGCAAAACATTTTATTTCAACCCGCAAAGATGGAGTCGGAGATGGCTATAGCTTTGATAGGTCCAGGTTCTACTGCAAGTAAAGAGGAGCAGGAGAGCATTATCGCGCTTATGAGGAAGCATTTGTTCGAAAGCTTGTGAAATCAGTTTGGTGGAAGGCCTCATAAAAAGTTGTGCATCGACAAAGACGAAAGCGAATCCGCTAGTGTTTCTGCGCTTCTAAACATTTCGAGCACGTCCAAACCCTGTCTGACAAAGTGGTCTCCTCAGTTTCAAAGAGAGAATACTCTGACAATTCGTGAGAATTACTGCTGTTCGTCACTTTTAGTTATTAACGATAAACAAAATCCCCTGCTTGCGTTATTCAATCCTTTTCCCATGCGCATTCCAAGTGTTATTCATCAGGGCTTCTAGTAATGTTATATAATCCTCCAGGCTTTCCATTGAATCTATAATTTATCTCCATAGTGCTGCCTTTTCGTAACTGCATAGCACATGTAGTGTGACATTACTGATGCTGTCGGTAATGTTGGTGCCATCTCATCCCCAATTCTAAACTTAGCAGTTATACTGTAACCGTGCTCCCTACAATCATGTTATGTAATATTGCGCAGGTATGCACAAAGTCACTCAATTCATTTAGATCTGCGAGACATGCAGGTGCATGTAGTATTTCGAACTGAGCATCCAACACACCGAAAACACGTTCGAAAGCCTTATTGCGCATGCGTGAACAGCTGTGTAGATATTTGCTTTTATTGTATTGGGATCGGGGTGCGGCTTCGCAAAGATTCTGAACCGTGGATATATTCCATCTGACAGAAAGTAAAACCAATCATAATCGTGCCACCAATGCTCGCCTTTGGCTTTACCGGAGGCCAGTTTCAGGAGCGAATATCATTAAAGAGTGTGCTCTGGTTTAGTATAGACTTGTCATTCTTGTCCCTGGTACGCCAAACATTAGATGCCAAATCCAAAGCTTATCATCACAACAACTTCCATACGAATGGTTGGCTTCCCTTCTTTTCCGATAAACTGACCCTGTAGAACAACGGGACAATTGTCCCACTGCCACCCAGAACAATCCACACACCCTAAAAACCAGGAAAGGGAAGTTTATTGTACTGTGCTTCGATTGATTTGATGTCTGACATGTTCGGCCTGCGTAGATGCTGTTTTTGAAATGAAATGAAATGCAATGATCGCACAGCAAAAGTGCTTAAGTGATAACGAAAATGTCGTTTCAGATAAAAAAAGTAGTCAATGAGGGTATCAGCAGCTACTCCAGTACTGAGAATGCGCAACGCACCGCAAAGTTTTTGATCAGGGCTTGCGCCCTCGTTTCCACAACAGTCCTTGCATTGGATGAAGAAAGTGTCGTAGTTACAAATTGTCGCCCGTATCATTTCATAAATAGTACGTGTGATGGGAAAGCGGCGTTCGAACTCTTGCGTGTCGAGTATTGGTGGTCCTAGTCGATGTCGAGAAAAATAGTCCTTTTCGAGCCTTTCAGCCCCTTCCTCGCGCTGAACATCGCGATTTGCTCTACGCACTGGACGTGATCCGCCCAAGCGCTTTGCTTCAGTGCGTTGCTGATCGTTGACAGCACAGAGGACAGCGACTGCACCTACAATAAGGTCTTTCAGCGACGATGCTGAGGAAGAACTCGACAATGACATGATAGGCTTCGTGGGCGGTGGGTATATCGCCGTTGGAGTTGGAATTCCATCGTGGATGCGTTTCTAAAAAGCTTTCTAAACGAAAAAAGTTTTGGGGAGCCAATGAGAATCGTACATATTTGTCATTTCGTCTGGATTTTGTAAATACGAGTGGATACGCCCTTAAAGATTTCGGGCTTAGCAGCGTGGCCGCGTCACCCTGTAGGATATTCTGGGCCACAACCGACCATATATTTCAAATATTAAATCACCACAAATTCCCCCCTCCTAGAAAACGGGCCGGAGTACGGCCATCTGAAATTGAAAACAAAAAATTTGAACATCGAATGACGTCACAAGTTGGATACTGTACAGTTATCCCAGTAGAGCCGCTTTGATATCCAAAATGTGGTAGGCCAGTGGCTCGCCTCCCATCGACTTTCTGGTACATAGACTGTTGCTGGTGCTAGCATTCAAGAGCAATGGTTTGTACTGTACAGTACATTGCTTAGACCATCGCTACGTTGACATACAGATTTACTATTCCAAATGGGTTCCAGCCAATCCATACATCTCAATAAAGAAACTCCCCCTTTTCCCCTTTTTCTAGTTGGTGTGAAAATTTTGGGAGATTTATTATTTGGTCTCAATCCTGCTTACAGTCAAGGATTCTTTGGTTTTTTTGCTGAAACAAAACACCCTCGCAAAAGATACTCACAGAAGCAGCCCCGAGGCTGTGCAAGACAGTATAACTCTCGGAGAAGCAAGGAGACAGTCTTTTCGTGCTTCAACGGCGCTACCATGGGCGAAGGAATGGGCGTACTGTTCCCCGTGCCTGGGTCTGAAGACTAGTATTGACGCCCGCGAATTCTCGGCATGGCTTCAATACTACTCTCAAGTTCCTCGTTTCGCTCCGGACACACGGTGCCCGAGGAGAAACTGTCTGGAAACACTTGACTGCTTCAGGGATCATCTCAATGTGTTCACGGAGGCTACAAAATCCCCACGCATTAGCCGTCGTAATACTGCAGTGGGAAGTACATGTATCCGGAGGAAGGCATAATGCGCTAAGAAAGTTGCAGGCAGAGGCTGAGAGGAAAGTCTAGTGCGAGCGGGAGACGAGAATAGGCGACCACGTTTGGCTGCTGTGCGGCAACAGCTGTTGTGAGCAGGTGGGCTTGTTGTTCGTTGAAAGTGTACTCTCTCGTTTGTGTGAGCTTAAATAATACTACAAAGATATAACAGGAGGCAACACAGTACGAGATAGAAATCAAGGAGGGAGCAGGAGAGCAAATATTAGCAAGTCTTTTAGCATCAAATGCCTATCTCTGCATGAAATGCAATAGGCAGTGGTTATGTGTTATATAGGTAGCTGTTATGCAAGTGATAAAGGATAGATTTTCAAATGCGGAGAGCAAAAGATTGCCATGTAAAAAAGGTTGCCATGCAAACTAAGTTGCTACGTAATCAAGTGACTACTTGTAGCTTAGACAAAACTCTCCAGTTTTATGTTAATAGTTTCGGGAACAAGGAGCTCCTCCTCCACCAAGTTCAAGGACTTCAGGCTCATATTACTGAAAAGGAGGAAGGGTTTGGGTCTTTTAATCTTTGAATCTATATGCGATTACTTATATGATGTAGATGAAGAGACATTTCTGAGAAATTGCCTACAAGTTCCCATTGCCGATTTTCCCACCGCCTCACAGGTCATCCGAAGCCACAAGATTGATAAAAATCAAAGAAAGAGATGACAGCACTCGGTACTGCAAAGTTCGAATTGCTCCGCATGGAAATGAAGACTCAGAGAAAGCCCACTTCAAGATGGACTGTGCTAGCTGCCGTCTGTACGTTATTGCTGTCTTACTATCCTTATGAGTTCTTTTTAAGCTATGCCTCTTAAAGGTGGATATTAAGAGTTCCTTTCTGCAGAGTGGTCAACACTTCGGGGTGTATATGTATATCCACCCAAAGAATGTACCAATGAAACAAAGAGGGAGGCAGCCGGGGCGCTTCTAAAGGAATAGTAGAGGCGATGGTGAAGGGTTTCAGAAAGTTGAGGGCAAAGGGTGTTTGGAGTGTACCTGGATTCCCACAAGAATCCAGATGAGCCCCCCCTTTTATAGACAGTACCGTAGCTCTACTCTAGAAATTATATACTTTGTTAGCCCAGTAGAACTTACTAGAAAGTAGAGGTGTAACTATAGAATTGTACTATCTAGAATATAACTACGTAAATAAAACGATGACGTGGGGCTCCACGCCAAATAAAAACATTGAAGGAAAATCAAATTTCTAAAATAATTCAAGACGGTACAGTTTCTCTGTTACACCACTGTGTAATAGAGAACTGGAATAGTGAGAGCGAACAAGTCTCTATTACACACTGGTGTAACAGAGACATTGTTACAACCGCTAGGTTGCAGTGTACGGGATTGTGATTGTTTATGCCAAACGGCAGAAGCATTCTGATGAAACCTCTTGGAAATTGGGACAAAAATTTGTTGTTTTTGTTGTGTATTTGGAGAGCGAATACATCCTCCACGCAATTGTCATGAATTATGACATGAGTGGATGACACGTAATTATTACGAGTGTATTTATTTTAAGTCTCTGTTCGTCATTTGGGGGTTCTCTGATCATCAGATGGGTCAGGGAGACAGCACTGTGTCCTCACACAGTGCTATCTCCCTGGGAGTGCTCTATGGACTCCGATTCTATTCTTAAGCCTAGTCTTGAGGAAAGACGTGTGCAACTATGATAGTTATCATCAATTATCACGGAGCAATAGGATATTGGCGCAGAGCCTGCCGGCCACCTTGATTTCAGTAAGTCTGTCTCTCCTTAAAACTTTAATCTAGAAACGAGTGTATCCATTTCTATTGTCTTGTGTGCAGGGTTAAACCTTGAAAACATTGTCGGAATTGTCGAGACCGCCAGAATGCGGATATCGCAGTTGAACATCGAGAATTACTACCTATGCCCAAATGAAATGGAGATAATTCTCCGTGAAAAGGGGCTTTGGGGATACTTGGATGGATGTTTAGACTCTAGGGGTGAGGCTGAACCATACAAACAACCAAAATGATGACGTGCGAAAAAAGGACATGATGCTTTCGCATATTATGATGACAATCAGCCCTACTTTTAAGGCTGCAGTATTACCAATGCGGGATCCAAAAGCGGTTTGGAATAAGTCGGGGTCTACTTTCCAAATGGTTTCTGAAGCCTCCATTGATTCAAAATTATCTGCTCTACAGGACATTGCCATGGAATCATCTGAGTCCTTGACGGAATTTTCGAACCGAATAGAATCTCTGGATAGCGAGTTATCAGGGATAGAGCATACAGTATCTGAATTTGAAAATTAACATGCTCTAATTCGTGGACTGACATCAAATTTTGCAGTGACAGCCCCAGTAATTAGGTCTACTGGTAAGAAGTATGGACAAAATATTTCTGAACTGACTGTTGCTGTGCAAACATTGGAGCGTGGTTCAGGTGGAAAGGAACTGTAACAAGAGGAAGTCGTGACAACAAAGTCAAAGTAAAGTGCACACATTGTGGACGAATTATCCACTCTGCTGATCGCTGCTTCTGCAACCCCAGCTGTGACAGTTACGGGAAGCATTACACTGTAAGCAAAAGTCTGAGATGGGCCATTCTCAGACTGTTAAGTCACAGAATATGGAAGGGATTGCCATGCTTTTGACTGGCAGTAAGGATGGGAAGGGTAACGATAAGCCGTGCCATCAGCCCTCGTTGTCAGGGACAAGGAGAACAAATCAGAAAAGTGGGTGGTAGACTATGATTGCACCGTACGTCTGACGAACGACCTTTCAAACTTTACTGAGTACAGGGCAACGAAGGTTAAGTTAAAGTTGGAAAGGGGAAATTTACTGAGACTGAAGGAGTTGGTACTGTCGAAGCTATTATAGATGGAAAACGTCATAAGATTGTATTTGAAAGGTTTTTACACTTACCTCAGATGCTGTATAACCTGCTTTCCATCTCTAAAGTCCGGAAGAAAGGCTTCCAATTTAACTTTGATGATGGCGAACAGAATCCCGAACACGGTCTTGTACTATGCAGAATAAGAAAAGTGGTGTTATAAAACTCGTGACACCTGAGGTGGATGGCCTATATCCTGCAGAGCTTACCGTTAGTAGTGATGATAACCCCAGAATTATTCTGGGTATCAAAACGCAAATATTGTCAACCATACTTCAGAGAGGGAACATTGACATAGAAGGCCGGTCACATTGGCGATAATACAATGAGAAGTTCTCATAATTTATGCAATTGAATCCGTTTAAACATTGGGATTGATCCAGTGAAGCCATTCGTTACTGAATTCTTGAAAAATCATGCAGACACTCTCGCAAATCTAAAGATACAGACCATGAAACGACGCCCGCTCTTCACTGAGTGTACTCTGATGTGGTTGGACCCGTCAGAGTCCGATCATTTTCATCATTCCAATACTTTTTCACACTGATTGATGAGTTCAGTGGATACTCATTGCTTCGATTCACTCGTCGCAAGAGTCAAGTGCAGGATGCACTTAGGGCGATTATTAAGGAACTAGAATCCTTATTTGAGGGAAACTCACGAAGTTTGTCATGATGAATCGAAAAATGATGAGACAGTTGCGCTCTGAGGGGTGCAGCGAGTATATGTGTACTGCGTTGCAAGAGTGGTTTCAATAGAAAGGAATTATGCATGAAGTTACGACACCTTATTCCTCAAAGTCAAATAGGAGGGCAAAACGTTTGAACCGCACATTTTTGGATGTAGCAAGAACATGATAATGTGTCTACTTGGCAAGGGTACTGTAATGAGGCTATTAACTGTGCTAACTACTTACGGAACAGGTTGTAAACTAGGAGTTGCAGGGAAAATATGGCTTACTGTATAGAATTTCATGGAACCGAGGCATCTCTCTCCATGGCCGTGTGTTTGGATGTCGAGCATTTGTCAATGTTACCATGCGAAAACGTTTTGGAAAGTTTCAGCCACGTATAGAGGAAGGAGTTTTTATTGAATATAATAGGGGCAATTTTTACCGGGTAGTCGACCCTACTACGGGTGCAGTAACAATCTTCCAAGATGCGGAGTTAATAGGGGACTCAATTGAGGTGGCAAGCAGCACACCTGAGTCAATCCAGATTGAAATGCCAAACGTGGATTATATAACTCCAAATGATGCTGCTGAGGGGGACCAAGAGCACATAAAGCTGACTCTGATGCAGTTGATACAAGCGAAGGTCAGACTACTTGCGCCACCGATCAATAACATGATATTTTCGTGCCATTGGTGCATAGTCCTGAAGTAAAGAGTTCCTAGGACCAACGCTGGTACAACCGGATCAATTGGGATTTCACCGAGCTTCTTTGGTGACTGACTCTACACTGAATGCGGACCGATTTTATATTCCATTTACATACAAGAGGCTATAGCTAGTCCTGATGGCATACAATGGCGTGAGGCGATGATTGAGGAGATGGCATCATTGGGAGGTATTGAACACGTGGGAACAATTTGAGTTGCCAAAAACTCGCAAATGCGCGAAGAAAAAATAGCTTTTCGACAAGAGGTTCAACTCAAAAGGCTGGGTGGAGCAATACAAATCTCGCTTAGTGGCTCGTGGACTTGCTCAGAAAGATAAAATTGAATAATTTAACGTGTATTTCCCTGTTTTGAAACACACTGCGGTCCGAGTGTTTATCGCTTTTGCTACAAGAGAGGGTTGGCTTACATTCACTAGTGATGCGAATAATGCCTTTCTGTATGCGATATTAACAGAGGAATTATATATGGAACAGCCAGAAGGGTATGTGTAGGGTGGGAATTCTCGCAAAGCGTGTTGTATGCTGAAGGCTATTTATGTTTTAAAGGAAGCATCAAGAGCCTGGCGAGAACTACTTCATGATTTCTTGTTGCATATTGATTTTACAGAATCTAGAGCAGACCAAAGTCTCTACATCAGTTCTCTGAATGATTCAGTTGTGATAATACTGGTCTACGTTGATGACATTAACATCACACGGAGTGACAAACGCAGAATCGATATGGTGGTACAACAAATTGGCTCTAAATATACTGTTCGGGTAATGGCAGATGCAAAGCAATTTCTTGGTATGGTTATCTAGAATCTTCAGGAGTTTGTTAAATATCACAATTGTCCCTTAATAGAACGTATGTTGGTGTTCTTTAGAATAGAAGGTTGTTGTCGAACAAACGTGCCATTGCCTGCGAGAATTAGTTTGAGTCTGTCGGGAACTGCACGTGATGTAGAGTGCCAACAGGTAGATGGAACTCCATAGCAACAACTAATTGATTGTTTACCAGACCTTTCAAATACCACCCGCCCCGACATTGCATATGCTTCGGTGTACTTATCCCGTTTTATGAATAACACTACTATGCCGATTTGGAATACCGCAAAGCACGTATTGCGATACCTAAAGGTAACCAAGAAGCTTGAAGCTGCCTACTACAGGAAAGCTGATAATAATTCTGTAGGTGTTTTGAGGTACAGTGACTAAGATTGGGGTCAAGAGAAACCAACCTGTAAATCGATAAGTGGATACGTTTTCATGCTTTCTGGAGGCCATATCAGTTGGCGTAGTAAACGGCAGACATGTGTAGCGCAAAGCTCTTCTGACGCAGAGTACGTGGCTCTGGCTTATGGAGCACGGGAAGCTTTGTAGCTTCAAAAATTTGAGCCTGCCTTTGAGATGAGTCAATCAGCAAAATGGTCATCAGCGAGGATAATAACGGCTGCATCAGACTGCTGAGGATGGAGTTGATAACGACCGGTCAAAGCATATCGATCTAAAATACCAAATGATTGTTGATAAAGTTAAGAAGGGCAACATTGTTTTGCGCTACACCCCTACATCTGAAATTATCTTTGACCTGAAGAACTAAGCCGTTGGCACGGAATTTGTTCATTACATTCGTCAAGAAACTCGGTATGCAGTAACTTAGTAGGGCTGCCTTCGGGTGGGGGTGTTGATGTATTTGGAGCGCGAAAAAATCCCCACGCAATTTTCATTAATTATGACATAAGTGGATGACACGTAATTATTACGAGTGCATTTAGTTTATTCTCTCTTCCTCATTTGGGAGTTCTCTGATTATCAGACGGGTCAGGGAGATATAACTGTGTGAAGGATCAAACCATGGACTCCAATTCTATACTTAAGCCTAGCCTTGAGGACAGACGGTAAACATGTGCAGCTAAGATAGTAAAATAAACCCCCATTTCAAAAAAAAATTTCTTTAATACTATGATTATCATCAATTATCACAGTGCTATAAGACAAGTCATTCTTCTCAGCCGTCAGCCGTTCACATGCCCGAGTTTGTCCTCCGCATACCTGGGCGTCCCTAATCCGTCGATCTGAGTTCCTTCTACCCGCTTCCCCTCTCTGCATAGCACACCCACGTGCAAACATACTGATGTGCGCAAATTCGCACACGAAAAAATTTAGATGAGGACCATAATTGTATACAGTATTGGAACTGGGAAGATATTTTTACAGTTTTTGAATTTGCAAGATATTTTTAATTTGGGTGAGTGTGGCAAATTCATCGGTTGATTTTTTATTTTAGGACACGCTGTCATAGTGGATGTCAGTACAGTTCTAGGTTGTGGGTGATACTACGAGTGACTCTGAAAGGTCTATATAATGGCCACATCAATTCCCACCCCTGGCCGATGGGTGGCTGGCATGGGTATGGCACCTAGATATTCACCTTGAGGAAATATCTTCTAATGGTCTCTCTGGTTCACACGATTCCCGTGAATGCGTTTTATGGTATTTAGTATGTTTGATTGAGACTTTAGGATTAGCCGAAAGGTCTATATAAGCTGAGTAAAGTGCTTCCTCCTTGAGAGGTCAAGCAAGTTGGCAGACAACTTCAGGTCAAGCTCCGAGTAGTAGGAAGTTGAGAGTCAACTTCAGACCCTAGAAAACTTTTTCCTAAGCTGGTCGCAGAGCATCAGTGGTAGACCCTGCCCTTTTATACTTGCTTGTAGCCCTCTCAACTCTCTCCCATATACACTGCTTTTTATTTGTTCAACTATACCACGGAAGGTTTGGAGAAGTGAAACGGGAGGAGCTCATAAGAGAACACTATGAAACCATACGCCGAATCTACGAAACTCTTGACCAAGGAGATGAGCCGGTTATCGCACGGTACACACTCTCTCATCATATTGGAAATGAGCTACTACCATATCCTTATAGTGAACCCTATACTCTCCCTGATGAATGGATAGAACTCCCACAAGAACAACAAGAGCAGTGACGAGCCGGGACGTTCGTCTTGAGCGGGAGGGCGTGATGTGCGCAAATTCGCACACGAAAAAATTTAGATGAGGACCATAATTGTATACAGTATTGGAACTGGGAAGATATTTTTACAGTTTTTGAATTTGCAAGATATTTTTAATTTGGGTGAGTGTGGCAAATTCATCGGTTGATTTTTTATTTTAGGACACGCTGTCATAGTGGATGTCAGTACAGTTCTAGGTTGTGGGTGATACTACGAGTGACTCTGAAAGGTCTATATAATGGCCACATCAATTCCCACCCCTGGCCGATGGGTGGCTGGCATGGGTATGGCACCTAGATATTTACCTTGAGGAAATATCTTCTAATGGTCTCTCTGGTTCACACGATTCCCGTGAATGCGTTTTATGGTATTTAGTATGTTTGATTGAGACTTTAGGATTAGCCGAAAGTCTATATAAGCTGAGTAAAGTGCTTCCTCCTTGAGAGGTCAAGCAAGTTGGCAGACAACTTCAGGTCAAGCTCCGAGTAGTAGGAAGTTGAGAGTCAACTTCAGACCCTAGAAAACTTTTTCCTAAGCTGGTCGCAGAGCATCAGTGGTAGACCCTGCCCCTTTTATACTTGCTTGTAGCCCTCTCAACTCTCTCCCATATACACTCCTTTTTATTTGTTCAACTATACCACGGTAGCACTTTTGTCGCTCGCAACACCTCCGTCTTGGGGTAGTTGGTTCTAAGTATCTCTTCTCCCGACGATTTACCCCTATCATTTGGTACTCTTGTGGAGGGGGTTGCACCCGAGGTATTCGAGTTGAGCAGTCTTAGGGAACCATTCGAGGGGATTTCTTTTCTGTAATCATGGATCTCAACGCTGCTCGTATAACGTTCACAGGGGGCAAGAATGAAGACGTTGAGGAGTTTCTCTATACATATGTCAACGTTGTGATGCGTGAGAAGAGCGATGAAGAGAAGGCCGAAAGTATCTTCGCCTATCTTCATGGTGACGCAAAGCACAAATATAAGGCCAAGTTTATCAACGGGTGGTCTCTTAACGGGAATGGGCGTAACTTCGGTGAGGTATGTGAGTGGCTTGTGAAAGAATATGCTAAGCAGGTAGAACCAGATGAGATGATTCGTACCGCCATAGAGGCCCGGCTCAACTTCGACGATTTGTTAAGCTCATTGGTATACTTGTGTGATCTCTATGAAAAGGCTGGGTTCAACGCCCAAGCCAAGTACGGAATGCTGCGTAAGGCGGCGATGGGGGATAAGCGGCTCTCCGATTTCCTCCTCATCAAGGGCCCTCACACTTTTAATGAACTGAAGGGTACCATAGTAGAATTTGTCAAAAATTCGGAGACGTTTCAGTCACTAAGTGAAATACCGAGGGAAACCCGTACATCTATGCCGATCGTGCATCCTGAAAAGAATTATCAAAGGCCAGCTACTAGCGCAGCAGCATTGGAATCAGTCAGGAGCGATGTCAAAAACTTGGAAGAAAGGTTGGAAACCCGATTCGATAATCGACTTGACATGATAACCTCGCAGTTGGAAAGCCTTACTCTTACCATTAAGAAGAACCAGTCTGGGGCCCCCAAGGCCGCAGAAGTCTGTTCCTACTGTCACAAGCCTGGACACTTTGCAAATAGGTGTCCTGATAATCCACATAGAAACACTCGTTGTGGAAAGTGCGGTCGATATGGGCATCATGAAAGTAACTGCTGGTCTAAAGACAACAGAAGAGCAAATTTATCGGACGCGAGGAGTGAGTCAGGACCAGAGATGAAAATCTTACAAAACAGGAAGGATCAAAGGTTGGCGGATGCCGGTAATGTATCCATCGCTGAAGAAATCAGTCAAGTTAATGTGACAAAAAGGGATGGGGAAGGGAACGTTTTGTCGAAAAAACCTAGGCTAGATTATGGAATGCTGGAGCATATCCCAGCACCTGTACCTCCTCGAACCAAGAGGCTGATCAAGTTGTTCCAGGGTGGGAAACACTTCGGCCAAGAAGACGAGAAAGAGTAAGAAATTTAAGAGTATCCCGAAGGACGTACTAGAATATGTGAAGAAGTACAATTTGGTGGCTGAGCTTGCATCGGCCCCAACTGGGATAACGTTTGGTCAACTTTTGAGGGGCGACGCAGAGGATGCGAGAAAAGAACTCAAAAAAATTATCAGGTCTAATAAGTCCGCTAAGGGTAAGAAACTGTTTCTTCAATCGGCCTCGACAGCACCAAGACGTCTTAAACTAGTACCAGTCAAAGTATTGGGAATGAAAACCCAAGCTCTTTTCGATTCGGGCGCTGTTCCAAACCTTATCTCAGAAACTTTGGTGACAGATTTAGGTCTCGAAATTATTCCAACTACTCGAAGAATAACTGTGGCGGATGGAACCGTCTCAAAATGCATGGGCACTGTTAACAAGGTTTCCGTGTTCTTTGGGGACTCTAAAGTTGATGTAGACTTTCTCGTCATGCCGGAGCTCCCTTTCGATGCAATCATTGGCTGTCCTACCATGGAAAGACTAGGGACCTGCATTGACTTGGGCAACCAAATCGTTTCAGTTAATGTTGACGGCAGAAACGTGAAGATGCCCCTGGATTTCGACAAAAGCACACATCCGGAAGATCTAAGAGAGACGGACAGTGAAGATTTCACTTCTAGCTATGACAGCGAAGATTCCGAACCAACTAACACTTTCGGAAGTGAGAAAGGGTACGCGGGGGACAATGAACATGACATGGGACGATTATGATTCTGGGTTTGAAACAGATGAAGAATGGAATTCTAGGGTAGGTTTGACACCTGAATGTGTTTCTTTTTGCGATAATATCGAATCAAAGGACGGAATTCGGGGCATGAAAGAAGATTACAATTGCACGGAAAACAAGGATATATCGATTCCATATCTGAAGATGTGAGCACGCCGGAAGAGGTCCTTCAAAATTTGGAGGGTGAGGATCAAGAAAAGGACCAGCGCCAAATTGGAGAAATTCAAGAAAACAGCACCTTCCAGCCCCGCCTCAATGATAATATCCGACATGTTAACATCTTCCGAAGTAATTGCATGGAGTGTATCAGATTTAAGACAAGCAAGTGTACCGGTCACTCACTCATTTGAACTTACCGATACTCAACCAATTTACCACAGGCCTAGACGTCAACCGCCAAAATATGACCAATTTATCTCAGAGAATGTTACAAGTATGCTGGAAAATGATATCATTCGGCCAGTTTCATCCCCATGGTCATTTCCAGTTGTGGTCGCACCAAAGAAGGATGGAAAGCTGCGTTTTTGCGTCGATTACCGACAACTGAACCAGAGAATGATACCCGATCGATTTCCGATTCCGAAATGGAGGAAATCCTCGAGGACTTGAAGGACGGGAGATACTTCACCTCAATTGATCTTTACACTGGTTATTGGCAGATTCCATTGGATGAAAAATGCAAGGAAAAAACAACTTTTACCAGCAAAGCCGGTACATTCAGGTTCGAAGTGATGCCTTTTGGTCTCATGAATGCCCCAGCTACATTCCAAAGAATGATGAACGAGGTTTTGAAAGGACTTCCATTTGCAAGAGTTTATATCGATGATGTAGTGATATTCTCAAAAACCTTGGATCAGCACATATCGCATGTCAAGACTGTGGTGGAGAAAATAGCTGCGTACAGCCTGAAAATTAAGTTAAGCAAATGCTTCTTTGCGAAAACGTCTATCCAATTACTCGGTCATATCGTCGATCAAGAGGGAATTAAAGTGGATCCAGAGAAAACGAAAAAAATCAAGTTGGCACCAAGGCCCGCTTCAAAGACGGAGGTTCGAAGCTTCTTAGGACTGGCCTCATATTACAGGAGATTTATCAAAGATTTCGCCAAGACTGCAGCACCGTTACATGCCAGCACAACAAAGAACGGAAAATTTTTATTGGAACAAGGAAATGCAAACCGCATTTGAAGAGCTTAAAGATAAGCTATGTGTCCCCCCAGTGCTCATGTATCCAGATTTCAAGAGACCATTTGTTGTGGAGACAGATGCCTCAGAACGGTCTTTGGGTGCCGTTTTGTCCCAAAAAGATGAAAACGGAAGACTACACCCGGTTCAATTCGCAAGTCGCACTCTGAATGATGCGGAAAGAGATACTCAGTCTGCGAAAAGAAGCGCTCGCTGTTGTCTTCGCACTGAAAAAGTTTCGCGTATACCTTTTATCACTCGAGAAATTTGTCTTGATAACTGATCACCAGGCACTTAAGACAGCATTCCAAAAGAAAGATGTACATCACCGCTTGGCCCGATGGCTCGACATTTTCGCAGAATATCGGTTTGAAATTGTGTATAGGCCCGGACGCAATAATCAGCCTGCCGACTACCTATCCCGCTTGAGGGATCCACTGATTCCAAATGAAAAAGCTTCCGAGAACATCGTCGGAGTTGCCGAGGTGCAAGTGCCGAACAATAACGAGTACGAAGCTAATATTGACGGACTAATTAAATTCCTGGATGGACTAGAAATGAGAAAGGTTGATATTGAACACAGAAATTGGGTACGCAGGAATCAAAAGGCTTTTACACTATGGAATGGGAAACTCTTCCGACACACGAAAGCCGGTCCTCGACTAGTGGCCCCTTTGAAAGAAAGAATGAAGATCTTGAGGACTTTTCATGATGAGTTAGGGCATTGGGATCTCGAAACAACCAAGAAATTCGTTACTGAGAGATTCTGGTGGCCCAGTATCCATAAGGACGTCTATAACTTCGTGAAAAGCTGCGACAACTGTCAAAAATTCACGCCAATACGAAAGTATAAGACAACTCTAGGCTTTCCAGTTTCCGGTCTCTTTGAAACCTTTTCAATTGACTTTGCCGGCCCATTCAAGGAAACCTCTTCCGGAAACAAATATCTCCTTATAGGGGTGGAACATCTTACTGGATGGCCAATAGCAGTTGCAGTTGAGGAGGCCAATGCTGAAGTGGTCCTGAGATTCATCGAAAAAGAAATAATTGAACCGTTTGGTCTTCCAAAAAGGATCATCTCGGATAACGCACTTTGTTTTACTGCAACTTCACTGCTTCGTTTCTTGGAAGAAAAAGGTATTCAGCTAAAGACAGTTCTCGCATATGCTCCTATGTCAAACGGGAAAGCGGAGAGGATGGTTGGAACCATCAAACGATCAATATCGAAAACTATGTCCGAGAATGAAATCCAGTGGGAAGATGCCTTACCAAAAGTGTTATACGGCTATCGGCGAAGAAGAGGAAGAAGTGGACGGTCACCGTTTGAGCTAATGTACGGAAGAGCTCCTAGAATGTTACAGAGAGATATGGAAACAAATGTTATCGATGAAGAGAGTAGAGAGGTCGAACTTGGCCACCGAAAGCTGGAGATCACACCGCGCGCTAACACAGACAAGAAATAAGGATGAAGAGCCTCCAGTCCAAACTTTCTCAGTCGGCTCTAAAGTACTTGTAGCACACGGAAAAGCAATGCAACAGGCTGTGAAGTGGCCGGCTTTCCAAACAAAGTACTCGAACCCTTGCATCGTCACGGAGGAAAGACACCCGCATTATAAGCTCTGTTCAAGCTCAGGGAAGAGATCAAGGAGGGCAATCCATGCACGTCGTCTGGTCCCTTACCATCAGAGGCCTGAAGAATTCCTTCTCACACAGGACTATGCGCAACCACGGGCATACTCATCTTTAACTATAGAATGATTCCTATGGGAGGAAAAAGGGCCTGGGAATGGATCATCTCGATTACGCGTGACTACTACGAACTCCACGTAATCATCCATTTCTACATTAATATATGCCTATGTTTTCGTACGTTGAACGGACCATTGCTACCTCAAGAAGATTTCCGACTATTGATCAGAGTTCTATTCTCATTCCAAAACGGAAGGTTCACGAAGGTCAGAGTTTGTGGAAGTCATATATCATTACTCTATAGGGAGGTATGGAATGGTAGCTATCGGAGACTTGTCGCAAACATATCTGAACATTATCCGTCCAGTTTACGTATTTCTCAAGAACAACCAAGATGTGCGACTGAGAGGTTACAGCTTGCCCCCTGATATGGAATATCGACTGGTCCCATATCCTCTATGGGAACCTTACGTTGCTCCGCTCAGAAATACAACCTCAGCCGAAGACCAGGATCCTCCCGAGGCCGTGATGATGATACGAGCTGGACCATCAAGTGATCGGGGCGGATCATCGAAGAGGGCAAGGCGTCGGGAGCAGCGAGGAAGATCGCCAAGAAGATCGCCTCAAACACCGCCTAGTCTCCCAGGGGGAAACTATGCATCCTTAATTATTGGACGGCTACCAATTAGACGTTGGCTTCGCGAAATGACAGAGGACCCACGAGAAGCAGAAGTAATTTCCTTTTTTGCATTAGTATTTGCATGTGCTTCCAGACCATTCACGGGGCGCACCTTACTCGTGAGGACTCAGTCCTTATGTTGCGAGTTTTTTTCTCCTTCAGATACCCGTTTCTGGACCCGTTGCCAGAAAAGTTTGCATACTACGTTTATACCTCACATTTGGAAGGTTTGGAGAAGTGAAACGGGAGGAGCTCATTAGAGAACACTATGAAACCATACGCCGAATCTACGAAACTCTTGACCAAGGAGATGAGCCGGTCATCGCACGGTACACACTCTCTCATCATATTGGAAATGAGCTACTACCATATCCTTATAGTGAACCCTATACTCTCCCTGATGAATGGATAGAACTCCCACAAGAACAACAAGAGCAGTGACGAGCCGGGACGTTCGTCTTGAGCGGGAGGGCGTGATGTGCGCAAATTCGCACACGAAAAAATTTAGATGAGGACCATAATTGTATACAGTATTGGAACTGGGAAGATATTTTTACAGTTTTTGAATTTGCAAGATATTTTTAATTTGGGTGAGTGTGGCAAATTCATCGGTTGATTTTTTATTTTAGGACACGCTGTCATAGTGGATGTCAGTACAGTTCTAGGTTGTGGGTGATACTACGAGTGACTCTGAAAGGTCTATATAATGGCCACATCAATTCCCACCCCTGGCCGATGGGTGGCTGGCATGGGTATGGCACCTAGATATTTACCTTGAGGAAATATCTTCTAATGGTCTCTCTGGTTCACACGATTCCCGTGAATGCGTTTTATGGTATTTAGTATGTTTGATTGAGACTTTAGGATTAGCCGAAAGGTCTATATAAGCTGAGTAAAGTGCTTCCTCCTTGAGAGGTCAAGCAAGTTGGCAGACAACTTCAGGTCAAGCTCCGAGTAGTAGGAAGTTGAGAGTCAACTTCAGACCCTAGAAAACTTTTTCCTAAGCTGGTCGCAGAGCATCAGTGGTAGACCCTGCCCCTTTTATACTTGCTTGTAGCCCTCTCAACTCTCTCCCATATACACTCCTTTTTATTTGTTCAACTATACCACGGTAGCACTTTTGTCGCTCGCAACACCTCCGTCTTGGGGTAGTTGGTTCTAAGTATCTCTTCTCCCGACGATTTACCCCTATCACATACCTAAAGGGTACAGAAGGAGGCGCTGTCCAAAGGAAACTGGAACGAAGACGTCTGGATTCGTTGCCCAAATCCAAACGAACACACCGTCGCCGGAGTGAGGAACCGGATACGCGGCCTTGCATTCTGTAAAGACCCTGGCGCCGCATTCCTCCTCGCCCATCACCACCGACACGGAATTGTCGGCAGTACACTGGAAGACCATGGTACGTCGCTACCTTGGACTTTCTGTATACGATGACTCGCTACTTGCTTACTGTGAGCATTGAAAATGACCAATGGACAGCCTAGAAGACCACGCAGTGGATCTCTGTCCTTTGGGTTTCGGTGGCAAACACCGGCATGACTCGCTAAGAAACGTAATTGTCGCCGTATCGCCCATGCAGGCGGTCTGGACTGCCAGTTTGAGGCCCCGCCCCGCTCCTGGTACCAGGCACCGAGCTGAGACCCGCTGATTTCCTCGTCCAGCCACCGCCAGCTCCCGATGGCACTGCGAAGCGCCCCGTCTCCTGAGAGGTGATCATCGTATCACAGTTAAAGTCCGAAGTACGATCAAGGACTACCCGTGAAGTGGGAAGGGCTGCGTCAATTTCGAAACCCGGCAAGGTCACTGGACTGGAACACAAACTGTCGCTTCGATTCCTTTCGCCCCCGATACCCCGGATAAGCCCCCAGTCTCGATTCCCAGCCGCTGGCTTTCGATTTCCTGGGTTCACTTTCCCCCGCTATTATCCGCCTCATAGATGACTTCCTCCCGCGCATTGCAGAAAAATTACACAAATCTGTTGGAGTCATTTGAACTAGATTTTACCGACGCATTAGTTACACGATCTGGTCGTCTCTTGCGAACGATATCGTGTCCCGTACACCTGTGCACGTGCTGAAGTGGACCACCCCGTTAGCACTTAGCGAGCAACATAGTCGGTCCCTGCACTTGACCCCGATACTAATGCAGTAAAGTAAATATGTATGCATAGTATATTGTCCCAAAACACCACCCTACCGTGTACGAGCATTAAGATCTCTCCAAATTTCTCTGCTCTCTGTTCAATCGCACTCCGCGCCTATAAATACTGTAGGCCGCCCATTCCTGCGCTCCACGGGCGTCGTCTGTTCCTCCTTACTTCCTTTTTCACTTTCACTATCGAGCCAAACCCCATAAACACCGATCCTCCCTCTTCGTCTCTGTCCTTCTTTGTACTTCCCTCAGCACGCCTTCCTCCCTTCTACCTCCACCTCCATCTCAACCCTTTTCCCCACCTTTTCCTCCCCTTGTCCGCTTCAACCTCTCAAAACACCATCCCGTGTCCCGATACATCCCTTCCTCTTTGCTTAACCCATCTCCTCCCTTTCCTTCACTCATGGAGCGCTCGATTAGCTTCCATCGAGCCGGCAAAAACGGATATGGAAGCCGTGGCCATTGACTTATTCTAATGCGACATTGTCGAGCGGTCCTCTGGAGCGGGTCCCATGATTCGATCACTCGACAACTTGACCGCCAAGAATGGTAATGAATATGCCATCTATCTCAAGTGTTTAACCTATTTGTGGGCACCTTTTTCAACAATTTGGTGTAACAGTGGTCAAACTGGTTAAGTGTTGGAGACATATGGCACATTCATAATTGAGACAGAAAGATGGACCTTTACTGATTGCTGCTCTGCCGTAAGTTCTCACTTACGAAGGAAGACCCTTCCTTCTTAAGGGCCAGAACAAATCAACAGCAACGTCATTATCAGAAGAAAAAAATATAAACGTATAATTCTAAATCACTGGAAGGTACGAATGCTCCACAAGGCAATGTAGAGAGCGATCCATCCTTGCTAACCTTGACAACCTGTAAGACTACAATATTCACGTAACTAAATGCTGTAGCTTATTGGATGAAGCATCAAGCCTAACATCTCACTGAACTCCTCCTTCAAGACATATTAAACAAAGGCCCCATGAGGCTCGTTCCGGATCTTCCTTCCAGTAGTAAAGGAGAGATCGCACTCAAACGTTCTGGACCAAGTCCCCCTCTTTCGATCGCTCCACATCCACAACTGCGGCCGGGCATGTGATCCCATCCTACTTAGATATCTCTGAAATAACTGACGATTGAGGGGCGCTGTCATAATTTCAGCCATCATTTTTCAGTACGACAGTACTGGAGACGGACGACTCCTTTGCTCACATTGACCAGAACAAAGTTCTTGCGAGTCGCCATATGCTTCGCGTGTAGTACTACTGATGATCCCCACACCAATGCCCCTTTATTTTCCTCCTCGATAATCGTCGGATCAGATTGGGTGACATCAAGATCCTTCAATATATCCCGTATCCAGATCAACTTCACTGTCTCACCCAACGCCAAGTATTCGGCCTCTATCAATGAGAGGGCCACGCACTCTGCTTCACAGTCTTCCATGAGACTGCAATGTCTCATTGACAGTAAAACTCCTGTAATGGACTTAAGATCAGCACGGTCACCACCCCAATCTGCATTGCAATAAGAACTGAATAAGTCTGAAGAATCTCCGTCTATCCTGAGACAATAATCTGCAGTACCGTGAAGTTATCGCAGCACTCGCTTCATTGCAATCCAATGCGCTCTTTGAGGATTCGATGAGTGCCGACAAAGAATAGATACAGCTGCTGATATGTCAGGCCTTGTCCTGGTAGAAATGAAAAGCAAGGAGAACAGCAATTCCTGATACGATGTTTGGCTCTTCTACGCATTTCCGTCCAAATCATCCGACTAATATCTCCAATACACATTGGAATGATCAAAGGGCGGCACTGGGACATCCTATCTTTACCCAGAACCTGGTAAATATAGTGGTACTGGGAAAGCCAAGCGCCACCATTACCAAAAGCAAATGCGACTCCTAGAAACGACTCAACTGTCCCATGTCCTTGACATCAACAAAATTCGGGATCTCGGAATTCACTCTGTTGAATGAAATCTCATCAGAACCCATCAAAATGATGTCATCAACATAGATCATCAACCATATATCACCTCGCCGGAACACACAATCATCTGAGTCCAACCTCTTGAATCCTATATCTCCCATAACTGACGACCACTTGTCGAACCAAAGCTGAGGGGACTGCTTGGGACCATACAGTCCGCAGCGCAACTTCAAAACTTCGTCTTCCTTGCACAGTGTTACTCCTTGGGAGGAGTAACATACACATCATCATCAATAGTGCCGTGTAGAAAAGCACTCGTAACGTCCATTTGGTGTATGGAATACCACTCTTACCGGACACATTGAAATACACGTGAATAGTGGTAAAGTCCACGACATGGGCAAAAATCTGATCGGCATCACCCTGGAGAAATCATCTTGCTACAAGACGAGCTTTGAGTCTAATGAGCTTTCCTCGATCTCCATATTCCGAGTAAATAACATACGCGTACTGAACGGTTTGATACCATGCGGGCGTTTTACAAGGTCCCATGTTCGGTTTTTCTCAATGATACTCAGTTCCGAATCGATAGCAGCCCTCCAGTTCTCACCCGCTTCAGATGATAGCGCTTCATCTACAGTCCATGGAACTGGGCCTCTGACTCTCTCGTGAGCATTGCTTGTGCCATATTCGATGTGTCAGGGACGACACGGCTATTCGCCCAGACTCCTCACTCCTTAAAGTGACCTCCAAATCCCCTGGTGGATAGTACGTGAAGTCTTTCTGGCTCAGAATGGGGCTTAAACTCAAACTCCTTGCACTATCACCACTCCCTGAGGCATTTTGATTCCTTTCTGGGTCGGTGTTTGCCACGACGGGGTTTTCCAGTTGCGTATCATTTCCATCATCATCAGCGACCGGTGATCTCAAGAGTGCATGGTGTGGTTTATCTACTGCTTCCTATGATAGAACTTAGCTATTATCAACACCATTTCCTGCCCCACTGCGAAATGGGAACTGGGTTTCAATGACAGTAATGTCTAGAGAGTTGACGCATACCTTCTGTTCCGGAATCAAAATCTGGTACTAGCTGTTTTGGTAGCAACCTAACACCACTCCTTTTTCCGACTTAGCATCCACCTAGGCTCGAGGTTCCTTTGGTACGTGATGATACGCGAGTGATCCGAGCACTCGATAAAACGAGACATCAGGCTTTTCGCCTGTCATCAACTCATAAGATGTAGCTTAAGGTTTCCTGGGGCTAGAGAAACATTCCGTATGTGAGAGACGTGAACGGCAGCCTCCGCCCAAAACTGTTTGGGCAACCCAGCATGAGCCAACATAGTTCGGGCACACACAACAATAGTTAGATATGTCCGTTTCGCTAATCTATTCTGAAAATTTGAGTAGGGCGGGGTACTTTTGTGCTGAATCCACTTTTCTAAAAAGATATCCCTTGAATGCCACATATTCACCCCCGTTGTCGCTGCGTAGCGGCTTTACAGTGCGGCCATATCTCTTTTCCAGCCATACTTGGAAGAAGTTGAATTTCGGCAAGGCATACCTCTTAAAGGCAATTGGCTGAATCGATACGTATCCCGACTAGTCGTTAATAAAAAAATAAAATAGCGACATCCAGAAAACGATGCCCTGACATTGACCCACAAATGTCAGAGTGAATGAAGGCTCCGGCTTCCCTTGAGAGGTTGTTATTCTTTCTGGGCGTTTGCTTTGTTTGCTTCCCGACAATACAGCTGTCACAAAAATCGACCCTTTCTGGCTTCGCTGGATGCTTCACCGTAATATAACTGCTCCGAAGCAGCCTCTCAACACTAGAGATTGATGCATGGCCAAGACTGTGATGCGAAAGGCTGAGATAAAATCCATTGGTGGGCCTTCTTGCCGCCAACGCAGAGCTTTGGCTTCTACCTGGAAGTTATGTACGGGTTCCGCACTAACATGATAAAAGCCTTTGATTAGTTTCCGTTTAAACCGCAACATCACATCCTTCACTCCACTACATCTATATCGACCAAACCGAATATCGAACCCATCTTGAAAAAGCTTAGAACGAGAAAAAATGTTTGAGTGCAGGTCTGGTGCAAACAGAACTCCGTTCAAAACGATCATGTGAACTCGAAGTTCTTCCTTTTTTGAGACTATAGCACTGATAGTCATTGAAACCCTGCGTGTCACATACACACTTTTCCCGATCCCTAGGATGATACCATGCAGTGGTTATCTTAATGTCGTAGAGCCACTCCTTAACACCTGACCATATTGTCAGAGGCACCAGAATCGAGCAACAAGCTCTCCGAAGACTGCTTGCTGTTTCCTGTCATCATCATATGACCCGTCTCATAGTTATCACACTCTACTGTCATTCTGATCTTGATCTGCACAGGTCTTCAGGCTACCATCCTCCAATTTGGTGTGCCTCTTCAGCCCCGCCTCGGCTATCAGAGCTGCGCATTCTGCACTTTCCGATTCCTCCGCTGAAGTATTGACGTGTTTACCGATAAATGGCTTCTTCTTGCGGAGCTTACAGTCTCGATCTATTTGCCCAGCTTTGTAGCACCTGAAGCAGCGGCGATTATCCTTTCTGGCACGCCATTATTTTATTGCTCCAGAGAAAACTTCCCTTATGTTCAGCGGTGAATAAAACCTGATCCAGATCAGTAACCCTACTTGGCTTTGATCTGATCGCTAGCTGATTTCCTCATACTCCTGAATCATTGTTGCGCATACAGTCTCCGAGTAAAGCTTCCCCTTACGCGTCTGCAATCATGCAATGAATTGGGTAATAAGGAGAACGATGCTTATCCCCAAATAATGCGAGGAAAACCGCGACCTGTAAGTCCTTATCAACTTCACTGCCCAAAACGAAAGCCGATTGAATAACTCTTCAAAAAGGTCTAGATAGTCCGCATGTGACTCCCCCTTGTAGGTTGTGCGGGACAGCTTTGCCTGTAACTGAACTTTTTGTTTGCTGTTTTGGAGAAACCATATACGTCCTTGAGCCGAGACTACATCTTGAACGGGTTCTTCTTAACTGTAGGCACAGTCGGAGGGAACGATCACCGAGGCCCTGATGATAACTGCACGAGCTGTCGAAATACTCTTCGTGACTTCCGTATCAGAGTTTGCATCATACTCTTTGAGGAGGTTCGCGGTCACAAAATCCAGAACTTCTTTGGACTCGAGAGCAGCTTCTGTGCGAGCCAGCCAAAGGTGGATTCCTGCCCAGACTTCCCCTGAAACTTGTAAACCTTTCGACTTTCCTCTATTACTACAATAATAGCGATACAATATAGCGAGAAATATTAGTCTTGTCAGTACGATTTTTAGACTTACCTGAGTGAAAGCCACAGCAAAGCGTATCAGCTGAACGAAATATAAATAAAACACGAAATGAAATGAAGGTTTGATCAAAAGACTGGTCCCGTAACCAATTGAGACAGAACGATGGATGTTTTACTGATAGCAAGGCAAGTTTTGATTGGTAGGAAATGATATAATATGACAGTGTGGCAACTCGCCCGTAACTATCCAAGTTAAACAATGGGGTCAAACGCTATGTTCAGAACTGTAAGGAAAGTGTAATGACAGCAAAGTGCCTAGTAGCCCTGGTTGTAAGGTTACCAGTGGTTTGAATCTACAGTACAGTAGATGCAGTGAATTCTTGTAAAGCTTTTAGGTATGTGAAGTGAAATAAATCATTACTCACCTCTACAGAGAAGAATCGCCCCGATTCTTAGGTTCCGCTTGTAATTTTTCAACAGTTCTTGTCAATTCGGAAAAACCATGATTTCTCATGATCTCCTACCCATTCCATTTGACAAGGAATTTATTTTTTCCACGTTCTTTCTATGAGCGAGTATAGATTCAACTTCGTATTCCTCATGTCCATCTTGAAATCGAAAAGGTGGCGGGGTGGAATTTGTCGTTGAATTCATCTTCAAGAAAGGTTTCAAAGGCTAGTGTGGAACGCATTATGTATTCCTCTGTCAATCATCGGTTGAGATAATCTGCAGATGGTACGTCACACCGTTATCCTTCTTTATTTCAGAGGGACACAATACTTTGGGTTCAGTTTGCGTGATCCAGCCGCATCTTCAGTGATAAGTTCTTTGTGATAGCCAAACCTTATCACCAATCTTGAACGTAGACGGCCTTCTTTTCTTGTTTACATATTTTGCGGTGGACTCATTGGATTTTCGGATCTGATTCTGGGCTTTCCTTAATGCTTCTTGCATATCTTTTAGGAAACCTGCTGCTGCTGATTGCTGACGCTAAAATCTAAGGGTACTGTTCGTGGTTGAATTCCGTAATTGAGGAAAAATGGTGAGAAAGTTGTGGTGACATTCACAGAGAGTTGTAAGCAACTTCAAAGTCTACCAGGTAATTATCCCAATCTGAAAGCGAAAGAACGGATCATTTCCTCTATTTTTGTTCATTATCTCCGATTGTCCATCAGTTTTGGGTGGTATGCAGAGGAGGGGATATCTTTTTCCTAGTAGAGCAAAAAGTTTTGTCCAAAACTTGCTCATGAAGATGGGATCTCGGTCACATATGATATTCTCTGGTAATCCATGTTCGGTATACGTGATTCTTGAACAGCAGCTGTTTCAGGAGCATCTGTGTTTGGTTTCGTTGGTATTATTCTGATCATCTTAGAAAGTCTGTCAACGACTGTTAACACGCCGTTGTTTCCACCTCGACTTTGGGGAGGTGTGATGAAATCCATGGTTATGTGGGTCCATTTGGTTTTCGGTGGTTCTAGTGGTTGTAAAAGACCTGCGGGTTCTGATTGGTTGCTTTGGTTCTCTGGCATTGGCAGGAACGTACGTATCGGATTACATCCGATCTTAAATTTTTCCAATAAAACTTTGGTGATATTCTGTTGATAGTTTTGCTTATTCCTAGGTGTCCCGTGTTAGGCGTGCAATGATAGTCATGCAGGAGCTTGACTCTGAAATTTCCTTCTGGTACACAGATCTTCTTGTTTTAAGTAGAAGCATCCCTCGACGCTCAAAGGGAGCTTTAGGATCTTGATAATGGGTTCTGAGGTTCTCATCCCTACCATAATCTTCTACCAACCCACTAACTCAGTGTTTGTGAATGATATGGTCGAAATGTTATTGGATTCTGAGGATTCTTGGTAATAACTTCTTGGTAATGAATTGTTTCGTGATAAGGTGACGGCACATCTTGTGGTTGCCTCGATAGTGCGTCCGCCACTACATTTGATTTTCCTGAGATGGGTATTATCTTGAAGTCGAAATCTAATTTCCAGCCATCTCACTTGTCTCGGGGACAAGTTTTCTTGGGTTTCTAGGTATCTTAGGGGATAGTGGTCCGAGTGAATGGTGAATGAATTACCATAAAGGTAGGATCTCCACCACTTGAGGGAATCTACAATGGCCAAAAGTTCCCTTTCATGGGCCGCATAGTTTTGTTCCGCATCATTAAGAGTCCTGGACTCAAAAGCGACCGGCCTTTTAGAACCTAATTCTTCCTGTTCCAGCACTGCACCAATTGCATACTGTGATGCATCTGTGGTTACGTAGATAGGCAGTGTGGCGTCGAAATTTCTGAGAACCGGTGCGCTACAAAGTGTTTGCTTGAGTACTTTGAAGCATCATCTTGAGTGCGGCTCCATTGAAATTCACGTTTTTCGTCAATTCTGTCAGAGGTTTTGCAAGAATTGAACAGCTTTTATGAATCTCCGGTAATAATTGACAAAACAAGAAAAAGTACTTGTTGCTTATTCTTTGGTATCGGCCATTCCATGACTTCACTATCTTATTTGGACAACAGAAATACCACTTTGAGATGATGTGTCCTAGGTACTCCACTTCTGTAACTCCAAAAACGCATTGATAATTTGCCAAAAACTTTTCTTTCTGGGATTTCGAGTACAGTTCGAATATGATCCAAGTGATCTTTCCATGCCCTACAACCTGTAAGACTAGAATAGTCTCGTAACTCAATGATGTAGCTCATCGGATGAGGCATCCAGACTAACATCACACTGAACTCCTCCTTCAAGGCATATCAGAGGCCCTATGGAGCTCGTTCCGGATCTTCCCTTCCAGTAATAAAGGAGAGATCGACCTCAAACGTTCTGGGCCAAGCTTCATTACATTATTTTCAGTCACCCCTCACCATTCCCTCCCTCCTCTCCGCCTCCTTCCGTGTGCTCATCTTCTTTCCTCGTCCAATTCAAACCGCGGCTTACAATTACTACTTCGCGGTGTTGTACCGCGTTATATCTGCTCCTCCCCAGAGCATGGGACTCGAGACCTACTGGACCTTCTTGCCATCCCGAAGCTGGTTTTCTGGCACAACTGCCCCCGCGGCCTTGGCTGCCGTCGCCGTGAAAATTGATCCAGCCTTGTTGACCAGATCCGCATAGCTTCCCGCCGCCTCTATAATGACCTTTTCGACAAAGCTACCTTCTTGTTCATCTCCATCCTCCCTCTCCGATTCCATCCCCTTCCACCCTCGCCCGCCATGACACAGCCCTTCGCATGTACCACAGATTCCTCTCCCTGGGTAGCCCGTCCCGGGCTACCGCAGGCCTCTCCAGGTTGATCCCCCGCTTTCCCCTGCGAAGCTACCCCTCAATCCTTGGCTCTTTTTCATCCACTGCCCTGGCAACGCTTTCAATTGCATTTCCCGCCACCGCATTCTGGAAGTCGTACAACCATATGCCCCAGGCCTCCAAGGGGGCACAAAAGCCTGTTATGATACTTTTTCAGAGCTTTCTTTCGGACTCTACCATGTTTGTAGTTCAGAGGGTGGTCAGCAAGGGGAAAATTTTGGGTGCTTTTACTGTTGGAAGATATATTCAATCGTGATCCGCACGTTCCCTTGCTCTTTGCCCTGGCTCTTCATCTTCTCTTCTGCTCTCGTAACAGGAGAAGTTCTTACCTGCCTTGAATTCTTTGTATTCAGATGACGGTAACATTTTACTTCCTCAGTCCCGAGTCTCCGCCGCCGTCCATATCATCCAGCTTGAAGCAGGTTCACTCGGATTCCAGCTCAACTTTGCCAAGAACCAAGTTTACGGATTCTCCCTTCCCAACCCCTTTGTCATTTCCCTGTACCTTTTCTAGAACCTCTGGTTGCATCGTGCTGGGATCTCCGATCGGCTCGGACTTTCTTGTTTCCCAAAGTTTCGCAGGCAGCCAAACGCCGTTGACCGTATCTTCCAAGATTACAACACCCAAGACTTCCCCCGTATCTTCCAATCCATTTGAGATTTGAATGATGCTCAACTATCTTTCTACTTACACCGCTTCTGTGCAAACGCCTCCAAGGTCATGCACTTGCTACGTACGTTTACCTCCACTCAATCTGCGGTACTCGCCACCAGCTTCGATCAGAAGCAGAGGGAAGCGTTCCACTAGTTGCAGTTGCCCTGCCCAGATCGGACCTGGCTTCAGGCCTCTCTCCCCTTCTTAATTGTCGGTCTAGGTCTCCTGCAAATTTCGGAAATTACCGAGGCTGCTTACGCGCATATGCAATGATTCTTTTGACTTATCTCCGACCTGCTGAACCTTTCCGACGACTGTCACCTGGAAAAGATCCCTCGGTCTTACATCTAGCTTTTATCCCCGCTCTATCCGCAGCTGTCTTCGTCGCTTAGAACTCGGTCCTTTTCGATTATTGCTCTTCGCCAGTCCCCGGTGAAAGGCTTCAGTCTGTAATCACAACTGAACACATGCTTACGAAGTCTGACCGCTTATTCTTGTCCGCAGCAGCACCAGACCGAGCATTGCTCCTCTTCATTCGCACCTCCTCCTCCTCTTTTGTTCTCTCTTCGCTTCCTCACCTCACCGAGGCACCCTCACCGAGGCACGTAAATATCCTCCACTGCGTGGAGGGGAAGCTTGGGTGTTTTACTGTTGGAAGACGTATTTGACCTATCATAAAGTTTTTCAGACAGCCACAATCGAATCAAACAAGTGTGCCGACACAGTAATCCTCATGAAAGGTCGCTCTGGCTCCTTATCTCGGTAATGCGCTATTCCATGAGTCTACGCTCTGTGTATCCTGCTCCTAGCGCTCGGCCCGCGTCTAATCCGTCTTAGATTCAGTCAGCCAACACGGTTTGACCTACAAATTTGTACAAGGCACGACTCGTTCGATTTCACGTCCTCCACAACGCCCTCGCCCGTTTCTGTGAGGAAGTAGGTATCGTCGCCCTTGACGAGGGCGACGATGCCCAATAGGCACGCTGCAGCAGCTGTCATGTCCAATGCGGCCTTCTTGATGGCTGGTCTGAAGGTAGCTTTTCAGGGAGCGTAGTTCCTTCCCCATTACTGTGTTTGCATACCTTTTGGGTCGATTGTGGTTGTCTGGAAAACTATGGGATAGATCGGATATATCTTTCTAAATTAAAACACCAAACATACCCCCCTTGATAGGAAAACCGAAACTGTTTGCCGACTGAATTTGCCTTCAATTCTATAAATGAAGATAGGTGAGAAATACGTGCGATTCATATACTGTAAAAGAAATGACATTTTTGCTGAAACCAGTCAACTTATATGGTAGTGTGCGTGTACACGAAATATTGCGGCAGGCACCGATGTCACTCCACTAGTACCAATGTCGCCTGCATGATGGCTGCCCTAAAAGGTTCTTTTATGGAGAGTAGCTGCCCTCCATTTCTATTTGGCAATGCCTTTGATAAGGATAAATCGTGGGGAGAAGATATGCTACGAATCAAGTACCCCAATAAGAAGGTATTGCAAGCGAGAAAAGCGCTACCGTGGTACAGTTGAGCGAACGGAAAGGGTTGGGTAAGGAAGAAAGTTCAGAGGCCTATAAGAGGGTATTGAAATGCCAAGATCTGTCACATATGATATGTGATCATCGTAAGAAACATAGTTCCTGGGTCTGAAGTCGACTCTCAACTTCTCATCTTTTTGGTACTGACTTAAAGTTGTCTGCTAACTTTTTGATCTCTCTCGGAGGAAGCAGTTAACTCAGCTTCTATAGACTTTTTGGTTCATCCTGAATCCTCGAGGACGCATACGAAATACCATGAAGTGCACGAAAAAAATCATGTGATGAGACAAATATCTACATCTACACCTCACAATCGTCACCCAAGATCAGAAACAAGGAATTCCTGCAAAATATCAAAGGTACCCAACATTCCACTTATATTCCTCCGAGCGGCTCGAACTTCTCGTGGCCTCTTCTGACATATCTAGACCACGAAAAATACCCTTATTCAGCTTCATGGCCGGTTCTCTTGGGAAGCCCTTATTAAACATCTAATATAGAGTTTCAAAATACCGAAATTTTTGGCACCTAAGCACTATTAATGCAACGCAGCACCGCTATTGTAGAGTGCACAGTATATCTCTAAAAATAATTGAAAATAAATTTGATAGTAAAGTAAAGTTTCAGCACGTCTAGCGCAGCACGCAAGCGTAGCCAGCGCAGCATGATAACTCATCAGGCGCTTTATGCAAGCTCAGTCAGCGCTGTAATAGTTTTTTTAGGGTCACAGGTTTTGCTCATATCACGCCCTATCGCTCAAGACGAACGTTCAGGCATTTCATTGCGCTTCTCATGTCTGCAGTAGCTTTATTTGCCTTCTTTCAACAATATCAGGCCTTCAAAATAGATAAGGATGCAGCTGATTGCCAACTTGATGTCCCAAAAAGTACGTTCGCGTCACTGGTTTATGATTCGCACCATGGCTCCATATGTAGATTTGATAACCTTAAGGTTCGGTTGAATACACTCCTCTTTCGGAACTCTTCCGAATCTCCAAGAGTCAAGAATATATGTGATATTCGAAATAGTCTGGGAGGTGCCGGAAAAATGGATTTCTATAAGAAAAAAAGACACAAGCAACAGTAAGGAGTCCTGGTACGGCTGTTGTGGTCCATTTAGAGCTCAAAAACATAAAATAGATGCTTATCACGAAATAAACAATAACTTGCACATCATTTCGCCCTCAGAAATATTGGGGAGCTAGAAATATCTCATACCTCCAATCGAATGCCGATAATGACAATGAAAAAGATCTATGGATAAAGAATCGGAGTAATATCTCTCTGAACTTTCGCTCCCATTCCTTTGTGTGCTCGGTCCAGCAAAAAGACATCTCTCGGGAAGTCCAAAGCCTCTTCTTGACGAGTTTCGACCTTGGGAGGGTCCTCCACAGGTCATCATAACTGCATCAGGGGATCATTTTCCTTACTTGAGCTTTCACTGTTGTTGGCGTGTGATAAAGTTCCCACAGCGGGTACGGTACTAATCGATATTCCATATCCGGCGGTAAGCTTTACAATCTAAGTTGCAAATCTTTACTTTTCTGGGAAAATTCAAATTCGGCGCATAATATTCGGGTAGGTTTTCCATAAGCCTTTGTTTGCTACTTTCCTATATCTTTCTCTAGATTAATGATTTATTACTTCCAAAACCTGTGGACCTGCTTCCTTAAAATTTTCGATTTGGAACGAAATCGGAACTTTTATTAATAGTTTCAAATCTTTTTCGGGTAGCAATGGGCCTTTCAACTTATGAAAAATAGGCATATAGTAATTTAGAAATGGATGGAAACGTGTATTTCGTAATAGTCGCGCGGAATCGAGATGATACACTCTCATACTCTTTTTCCGCCCATAGAAATCATTCCGTAGTTACATATGAGTATGTGCCGTCCTTGCACATATTTCTGTATGAAAAGTAATTCTTCAGGCCTTTTGGTGGTAAGGGATGAGACGAAGTGCACGGATGCCCCTCCTTGATCTCCTCCCTGAGCTCGAACGGAGCTTGTAACGCGGATGTCTTTCCTTCGTGACGGTGCCAGGATTCGGTTACTTCGTTTGGAATGACGGTCACTTCACAGCCTGCTGCATGGATTTTCCATGCGCAACAAGTACTTCAGATACGACTGAAAAGTATTGTAAAGTAGGTCCCACTCTCGTCTCTTGCCCGTGTTAACGCGCGGCGTGATCTGCAACCTTCTTTGGCCAGTACTTCGACTTCTCTACTTTCCTCTTGGATATTATTTGCTTCTATGCCTCTCTTTTAGCATTTTCGGGGCCCTCCCGTTCATTAGCTCAAATGGTGGGCGTTCAATTTTTCCTTATCTTCGACGATAACCGTGTAACAACTTTGGCAAGCCATCTTCCCATTGGATTTCACTATCCGAAATAAATTTCGATAGTGCTCGTTTGATGGTTCCGATCATTCTTTCCGCGTTCCTGCTTGACATAGGATCGTAATCGGGAAAAGTTTCAATTGAATCCATTTTCTCTCCAAAAGCGAAGCAGTGACGATGCAGTGAAACAAAGGGTTTCATCCGAGATGATCCTTTTTGGAAGCCCAAATGTTTCAATTTTTCTTTTCCGATGAATCTCAGGGCCACTTCAGCATTGACCTGCTCAACTGCAACTGCTAATGGCCATTCAGTAAGATGTTCCACCTATATAAGGAGATTTTTGTTTCCAGAAAACGTTCCCTTGATCTGACCTGAAAAGTCTATTGAGGAGGTTTAGAAAACACCGGAAACTGGAAGGCTTAGATTAGTCTTGTACTTTCGGGTCAAAGTGAATTTGTGACAGTTGTTCCAGCTTTCCACTAAATTATAGATACCCTTTTAGACACTGGGCCACCAGAGTCTTTCTGTAATGAACTGCTTGGTTGTTTCGAGATCCCAATGAACTAAATAATCTTGAAAGTACTACAGATCTTCATTATTTCTCTCAAAGGGGCTACTTGTCGAGGAACTCCTTTTGTGTATAGGAAGAGTTTCCAATTCCACAATAAAAAAGCGTTTAGGTTCCTGCGTACTTAATTTCTGTGTTCAAGATCAAATTTCCTCATTTCCAGTCTATCAAGTTATTTCATTAGTCTCTGAAGACTAGTTTTGTGCTCGTTTCCTTGTGAAACTTGCACCCCGGCAACCGCAACGATGTCCTCGGAAGCTTTTTCTTGGATTCATTGAATCCCTCAAACAGGATAGGTAATCAACAGGCTTATTATTTCGTCTGGGCCCATACAAAATTTCAAAATTGTAATCTGCGAAGACGCCGAGCTATAGAGCCAAGGGATGATGCACATATTTCTTTTGGAAGGCCGCCTTAAGTGCATGGTGACCAGCTGTCAAAACAAATTTTTCGAGCGATAAAAGGTAGACGCGAAAAATTTTTAACGCAAAGAAGACAGCTAGTGCTTCTTTCTCGCAGACTGAGAACCTTTTTCCCGCACCATTCAGGGTACGACTTGCGAATTGAACAGAGTGTAGTCTTCCGTTTTCATCTTTTTGGGACAAAACGGCACCCAAAGACCGTTTTGAGGCATTTTTTCTCACAGCAAATGGTCTCTTGAAATATGAATACATGAGCACTGGAGGGATCCATAGCTTGTATTTGAGTACCTTGAATGCAGTTTGCATGTCCTTGTTCCATAAGAAATTCCGTTCTTTGTAGTACTGGCATGAAACGGTGCTGCATTCTTGGCGAAATATTTGATAAATCTTTGGTAATGTGAAGCTCGACCTAGGAAACTTCGGGCCTTCGTATTAGAAGCGGGCCTTCGTTCCAATTTTATTTTTTCATTTTTTTCCGGATCAACCTTAATTCCTTCTTGATCGAACATATTACCGAGTATTAGGATAGGTTTTTTCGCAAATAATCATTTGTTAAACTTAATTTTAAGGCTATATACCGATATCTTATCCAATAATGTCTTGACATCTGATATGGGCTGATCCAAAGTTTTTGAGATTATTACATCATTATCGGTATAAACCCTAGCAAATACAATTCCTTTCAAAACCTCATCCATCATTCTTTGGAATGTTGCTGATGCATTCATGAGACTGAAAGGTATCACCTCGATTCTGAGGTACCGAGTTTGCTGATGAATGCCGTTTTGTACTTACAATTTTCATCGAAAGGAATTTGCAAATGGCCAGTGTCAAGGTCAATTGATGTGAATTATCTCCCTTACTTGAAAATCTTAGAGGATTTACTCCATATTTGGAATCGTAATTCGACTGAGTATCATTCATTGGTACAATTGTCAGTAGTAGAGACAAAATCGGGGTATTCCATCCATCTTTGGTGCTACCACAACAGGAAATGACCATGGTGACGAAACTGGTAGAATATTATCATTTCCAGCATACTTATAACATTTTCTGAGATAAACTGGTCATTTTTCGTCGTTTTACGTCTAGTCCTACTGTAAATTGAGTGATTATCGGTAACTAAGAATTAATGAGTGACCAGTACGCTTGTTTATCTTAGATCTGAAAAGCTCCATGCAATTACTTCGGAAGGTGTTAATATGTCAGATATTTTCTTTGATGAAAGGGCGGGAGATTTGGTGCAATTTTTTAATTTCTGCGATACCGTGCTCTTCATCTTCTTAATCCTTATTCTCCCAATTTTGACGGACTTCTTCCGGTGTGCCCAGATCTTTAGATATAGTATTTGAAATATTCTTATTCTCTTTGCGAAATCACTCGCCTTTCATACTCAGAATAATGTCCATCAATTCGACTATATCTCAAAAAGAAACAGATTAGGGGCTCAAACCTGCCCTATAGTTCTGGTCGTCTTCTGTTTAAAACCTAGAATCACAATCATCCCATCCCATGTTAAGTACTTCTCGTGCGTGGAATTTGAAGCAGACTTCTTCTGCCTTCGGTGCCCCAGACTTTTTCTTCTTGATTGCTGAACTAATGCTCTCCAATTGCGAGGTGATTATGTCAACTCGATTATCGAATCGTGTTTCCAGAAGTTTTTCCAAGTTTTTACCTTCGCTCATGATAGATTCCAATGTCGGTACACTAGTAGCCGGCCTTTCATATTTCTTTTCAGGATGTGCGATAGACATTAATGTACGGTCACCGTTCGGTCCCTCACTCGGCGACTGAAATGTCTCTGAGTTTTTGACGAATTATACTATGCTACCTTCGGGCCATTAAAAGTGTGAGGCCCCTTGACGAGGAGGATATCGGAAAGCCGCTTATAATCCATCGCCGCCTTACGTAGCATTCCGTACTTGACTTGGGCGTTAAACCCAGCATTTTCATAGAGATCACACAAGTACAGCAATGAGCTTAACAAATTATGGAAGTTGAGCCGGGACTGAATGGCGATGCCAATTATCTCATCTGTTTCTGCCTGCTTAGTATATTCATTTATGAGCCACTCACATACATAACCGAAGTTACACCCATTCCTATTAAGGTACCACACGTCGATAAACCCGGCCCTATATTTGTGCTTTGCGTCACCGCAAAGATAGGGGAAGATGCTTGCGACCTTCTCTTCATCGCACTTGTCACGCATGAAAATTCACATATGTATAAAGAATCTTCTCAACCTCTTCATTCTGCTCCCTGTGAACGATATACGGGCAGGGTTGATATCCATGGCTACAGCAGTATAAAATCCCGCTTAAGTGTTCCCTAATACTTCACAAATCGAATATCTCGGGTGCAACCCCCTCCAAAAGAATACCAAATGATGGGGATAAATCGTCGGGAGAAGAGATATTAAGAACCAGTTACCCCAAGAAGGAGGTGTCACAAGCAACAAATGTGCTACCGTGGTATATCTGAGCGAACGGAAAGAGGTGGGTAGGGACGACAGTTGAGAGGGCTACAAGCAAATATAGAGGGGGCAGGGTCTATCACTTATGCTCGTGACCAGTGCAAGAAAAACGGTTCTTCGGTGTAAAGTTGACCCTCGACTTCCTAACTACTTGGGAATTGACTTGCAGTTGTCTGCCAACTTGCTTCATTTCTCTAAGAGGAAGCAGTTATTTCAGGTTATATAGACCTTTTGGCTAACTATAAAGTTTCAAATGAACATACCAAGTACCTTAAAATGAATTAAAGGGAATCTTGCAAACGAGAAAGACTAGTAGAAGATATTTCTTGAAGGTAATTATCTAGGTACCATACCCATTTCCGACACCCATCGGCCAGGGTGGAATCGATGTGGCCATAGTATAGATTTTTAAAGCCACTCTTGGTATTACCCAGAATTTGGCGTGTTCTGAGATCTTCTAATGCCAGGGTTTCATAAAATAGAAATATCAACCCATTAATTTGCCACACTCATCCAAATTAAAAAGTATATCTCCAATTGAGATACTGTAGAAATATCTTTCAAATACAGATACTGTATCCAAAATACGCCCTCTCCTAGGCTTTTTTTCGGGCCGAAGTTTAGTGCATATCAGGGTCCCAAGATTCCAGCTGTACCTTTTTAAAATCCAAGTGCACTGTTTCTCCCTTTCCACATCCCTCCATCACTTCCCTGTCTCTTTCTATCCCCCCGATTTTGTTGTGCTGGAATCTCCGATTGGTTCGGACACGAGTACTTCCGAGTTTTTCGCTGACCTTCAAACCGCCATGGACCTCAAGGTCTGGACGATGCACATCTGGCTTTCCACCTCCATGGATTCTGCGCGAATGACTCTAATGTATTACACTTTATACTTACGCTTCCCCCCACTTAATCTGCGGTACTCGCCGCCAGCCCCGATCAGAAGCAGAGGGAAGCGTTCCAGCATTTGCAATTGCCCTGCACGGATTGGTCCTGGCTACAGGCCCCTCTCCTCTCTTAAATGGGCGATCTCAATGTCCGACAAACGTCGGACATTACAGAGGTGGCTTACGTAGCATCTGTTGTCGATTCTTTCGGTCTTATCTATGAGCTACTGGCCCTCCTCACGACCGCAACTTTGGAAGAGGTCACCCGGTCTGCAGTTTCGCTCCCATCCTCTCACCAGTAGCACTTACTTTCGTCGCTAAAGGCTATTGCTCTTTTCAAGCATTTTTTCGCCCGTCTCTGGTGAAAGACTACAATTTTCGACCACAGCTGAACTAATGCTTTCGAAGTCTAACATATTGTTTTGTCCGCAGCGTCACCCAAACGAGCACGACTCCTCACAGTGCGCAAATACTCCTCCTATTCTGTTTTCTCTTCGCTTTCTCACCCGCACCCCGGTACGTCCATGGAATCCTCTGCGTGGAAGGTCGCCCTGGCTGTCAGTCCTGGTATTGTGCTATTCCCAAGGTCCAATCTTTGCACAATGTGCTCACGGCTCCCTGCTGACGTCGTGTTTTCTTTGATGTAGGGAGACAACATACGTTGACCTGCAAGTAAGAACAAAGCATGAACTGCCGGCATCACGTCCTTCCCAACGCTTCTCGCCCCATTCTGCGAGGAAGTTGGCATCAGTGCACTCGTCGAACATACGCTTCCCGCCCAAGGTGGGTTTTCAGAGAGCGTAGTTTCTTCCCCCGCTGCTGTGTTTGCACACCTCTTTGAGTCGATTGTGATTGTCTGGAAAACTTTAGGATAGATCGAATATATCTTCCAAAAGTAAAAACACCAAAAATTTCCCCTCTTCCCCGTTCCTTCTCCACACCCGATGGCTTAATCTTTCTCGGCTCTGGTTCTAACTCCTTCGTTATTGCCCCATTCTATACCCTTCAATCTGTATTTGATCGCATACTTGCCTGCCTTCAGGCCTTCGACGATGCCCAGATGGCCTAACACGTGGATCGTTTCTGCAAGAGCGCCTGTAAGGTTATTTATCCGCTGCGGACTCTCTTCAATCATCAGTCTACAGATTTAACCGTTAGCTTCGACCGAAAGAAGCGGGAGGTCTTGCACAAATTCATGGTCCCGCACCGAATCCAAATGGGAGAAAGGCTGCCTTAATATTTCTTATGGTTGTCTTGGCCTCCATCTATCTCTGCAGTCTCTGAGTCCGCATACGCAGCTTCGTTGATTTATGTTTCGTGAAAATTGACAACCTATTTTTGTAAGTAATCGAAAACTATTTAATTTGATTTCCATATCGAATACAGTAATAAAAAATTGTGGAGTAATATTTTATTTATTGGAAGAAAACATGAGGCTATTTAATATTTGAAAGATATGGTCGGTTATGGCCCGGAATATCCTACATGGTGACCAGTAATACCTCTTAAAGTTCCCTAAAAAGCCAGCTCAATGAATAAATATTTCATTCATTGGGAATCATTGAAAAATAAATTTTAATTATTTTCACCTGACAATGCTTTATACTGTATTATGGGTGAAGCAATTTTAATGTATGTCGGTAAGTTTTTGATTTATACATTTATAATTACTGGAATTATCTTGACAGAAAATTATTACTTATATTAATGCTCAACTGAAGAATTATTCTATAATTATTACTGAGCATGAATTTGGTCTACAAAAAAATTACCATACTGCTGGAATCATATTTGCAGCTTTTCTCCTATTAATTACAGCATGAATGTTCTTAGGCTGTTAGAATTTTTTAGCAAGCCTCGGGTCATCGATCTATCCCCGTCGATCAGCTATCGATAAATATTGGTTTTCTTTTTACTATTATTCTCAGTCCTATTCAGGTATTTTTATTATTCATTTATTTATAATTATCTATCTTAGATCTACGAATTGCATGTAAGTTTTAGAGTTATAGGTCCAGCACGCCTTGATCTCCCTTCCATACCGAAGTTTTTTTGCACATCCGGACAGCTCCTTGGACGGATGGTAAAGTTAATCAAGAAAGTTATTTTGATGCTGTTCAAAATGGAAATCTATCCATGATTTACTGCCAGTATCAAATTCTGTTATGGTTCCTAAGGCGGTACAAGGTCTGGGTATTCAATCCCAATTGAATTTTAGAGCTTTTGACATTTCTTAGAAAATTCCAGGCGCGGAAATTCAGTTTGAAAATGGTGAACTAGCGATTGCTAACGCTATTTACAAGGTATGTTTTCTCTCGTCAATATCAGATACATTTCAAAATTCCTACACCTATTGAGCAGTACTCGAGGCGATATTGAGTCTTTCAAAAACTTTTAATTGCGGTTTTATAAGCAAATTGTTATATTACATTCTTCAACTTGTCCTTCGAAGCTACCCGAAGCACTGGTACCATTATTGCTTTTATCATATTCCGAAATTGATCGCAATCAGCGCTTATCTATCCTTGACACAGCTTCTACAAATCATGATGAAGAAAAGTATATGGAGAAAGGAAAGATTCTCGAATTAATTAAATGTTCGGATGTATCATCAATTATTCGAGCATTTGAAAAAGCTCAAAAATCTAGCCAAATCCATGGAAATTTGCAAAAATATATATCATCAAATCAACCAAATATTTCATATGAACAAAAGAAATCTTCTAGGAAAAATCAGATATAAACTACCCTCGAATAATTTGCTGTCCTGTAAGCCAAATATACATGTGAGCGATGTGGAGAAGTTGGAATTTGGGCGTACCAAAAAGAAAAGTGCAAGGGTGAGAAAAATTATTTTAAAGGTTCATCATCTAAAATTGAAAACTCGGAAAATTTTAAACAAAAAAAGAACCTGGTTCCATAAAATTTCACATGGATAAAAGGGTACTTTAATAACCATCGAACGAATTATATCCAATTCCATTGCTTGCATCTCATACTATTTCTAATGCATATAGCACTGAATAAAATAACTTTCTCAATTCTTGTTCAGAAATGCACGTCTCCAGAATTCCTCCCTAGGCAAGTGTAATATCAAGCCATGTATTATACAAAATTAAAATTTGAATGATTGAAAATATTGTTGCAAAGGGCGAAGAGAAACCCACGAAAACGAAGGCAAGGAGGAAAAAATTTAAGAACTTATTATGAATCTTGTTCCCGATGGCAATTGGAATTATTTTATCAATCACAACAATTTTAAAACACAATTTATCAAAATTTGATATCAAAGTCAGTATTTCTGCAATCAAGATCAGCGCTGCGGAACTTCCGTGTAAGAATTCCTCGAGAATGCACGGGAAAATCCTTTCATTGTTTATTACTTGCCGCTTCATATGTACTAGTCAATGTGAATGCTGAGTAGCAGTAACATTCGGATAATACATTTTTATCTTTGTTTCAAATCGCTGTTTTATATCCCTCGAGTACTTTTTTGTCCTCCAAAAGGTCATTGTTATTGCTTGGAGTGAACTTAGTTGATAAAATTATTATTACTGGATCGGAAAAAATTAAGGAGACATTTATTCAAGAATTTGGGGAAATTTAAAAGCTTGGTACAATATTACACACTCCCGGATCTTTTAATTTCAATGGAGTTAGAATTACTCATATTGATGATTGCAAAATTAATCTATCATTAGACGAAAAAATGAACAGACTCGAACCTCGCATGATGTCGGGAAATAGACGTAAACAGGCAGCTGAAGAAATTGTTCTTTGGAGAAATTCTCCTTTAATTTATTGAATGTCTCAATTGTCTATTTGGGTCTAGTTGCTTCTCTAATAATTGGTATTACAGAAAGATACTCATAACTTAAAATATAAAATCCCTTGGTTCGTGATTTACCTATTCAATCTTCGATGTTACGGAACTCGAATTCGTTTGGATCTACAAGTACATATCGTAGACCTGAAAATTCTGAAAATTTTAAATTATCAATCGTTGTCTTTTATGATGCAGGAAAACCAGGCGGTTCTACAAATGAGCCCCTTTGCTGTCTCGCTGGACATTATATTGGTTCTCTAAATTCTAATTCAATTTTTCATACAATTTATTGGAACACACATTTACCTTGGTATGTAGTTAACTATATTCTATTTGGCTAAATTTTAGCTACTGGTGAAGCTATTGCGGGAGAAAAAACTATTACAGCAACATACAGTAAGCTACTCAGTATTATTGTTCCCCTACATGTTGTTGTGGACTCAAAGGATTTATTTATCTCTCTTTCCACATATCTCGTACCTGACTACAAGACCATGAGAGTATATTTCAAATTAAGGAAAGATATTTTTGAGACAAACCAAATTAAAAAAATAGATCTAGATACCTAGCTCGATCAACCCTTCTGATCTGTTGACAAAAAGTGATAATTTGGATTTCAATAACCTTAAATTACTTTTATTTGATGGATTTATACCCATTGATACGAGCAAAACTTCATCTCTTGATTCATTATAGTCAAAAAGATAAAAATATATAACATTTATATTTTTCTAAGGGAAGTGGTGTGAAAATTGAAGACTAATATTACAATTATTGGAAAACTATTTAAATTTTTTACGTATCGAATAATGTGATGGAAAATTGTGAAACGTTATTTTATTTATTGCGAGTCATCGGAAATAATTTTACCTACTTTCACTTGACCATTTTTTTAATATGCGTGAAGCAATTTTATGTCTTTCAACTATTTTTTGAATTATATATTAAAATTACTGGAATTATATTACCAGAAACTAGAGACTTGGATTAACGCTCACCTGGAGAATTATTCTATAATTAATAATGAGCATAATTTGGTCTACAAAAAAACTATTATACTGCTGAAATCATATTTGAAGATTTTCTGCTCTGATTTGCACACACAAATATTCCTAGGCTGTTAAAAAATTTTACCAAGCCTTGAGTCATCGAACTATCCCCGTCGATCAGCTATCAATAAATACTGGTTCTCTTTTTTTATATTATTCCCAGTCCTATTCAGGTAATTTTGTTTCAAGTTAATTTGGAATAATCTATTTTTGATCTACGCATTTCATTTAATTTTTTCATGTTTTCCCCCCTTTTCTGATCTACCTCCCTATTCTGGTGGTCTACACCTGGAGGAAGTGCCCTGATCTGCGATCTCCTTATTTCGTACACATGAATTCCAGATTTATTGGCATCGTTACGCTCACTTCTCTGTTTCTGTGATGTCTAACACCGGTATCTGGTGAACGTCTCCAGTCTTCTATAGCGTCTAAACTTCACAGTTTGAAGTTTGATCGCATCTTCCTTTCATCATCTGACCACGATAGAGCTCGCCGCCTTTCCGTTATTAAATATTACTCCTGTCTCGCTTTCTCTACTTTACTTCACTTTCATCGCGGTATGTATCTGTCCTCGCAAGTCTGATTAGTCGCTGTGTCCCTACGCCTGGACTGGACGATTTTCTCTGGCCATGAGCGATGTCCGGTCTTTGTTCGCCGCTCCAACGACATCTCCCCGTCGTTCAAGCCCCTGGGAAAACACGCCCTAACCTGAAAGTATGAAGCTAGGCAGACTAGTTTCCATAATATCTTCCGTAATGCACTGCAAAGCTACAGTCAGGAGCTTGTAATTTCTGCCCAGCTTGAATATCCGCTCCATTCCCACTCCGCCTTCTCTCTCTCCGTCGTCCGCCTCCCCATATATCTTTATATCCTTGGCGTATACGGCCTAGGCCCGAAGGAATCGCTGTGAATGTAACCATCACCCACCCAGAGGTCAGCACTCGCGTTTTCCAGTTTTCACCATCCGGAGGCGCAGCTGCCTCTACGGCCGAACGGGTAAACTACAACGGTCCAATCTGCTGGACAATTGATATTCAGCTTCCTCCTGTTGACACTGATATATTCGGCGCCCTGGGAGCCGAGGATGCCACTCTCTTCGGCCTTCTTTCTGTTTTCGCTGCTGCCCGTCGCGGCACCTCTCCTCACCGGGAGCCACTACTTCTCATTTCGCTATTTATTTCTGCTCGCACGGGTTGCATGCGCGTCAGGTTCTCACCAGACGCTTTTCTGACTATTTTCTCTGTTACCAACCTTCGCATGTTCTCCTAAACGCTTTCACCAAATCCCAAAAAGATTAAACATACACGCACAGTTCATCTGCGGGCACATTACCATAGAATTATTTTTATCGAAGAATGGGGGGCACTGGGGCCCCGTTCCTTTTATCAGATAAACTGCCTAATACCTAATCAATTACTTAGACCTGCCCCAATAGTCTTCCGAAAATAGCCTTTTTGCATCCCTAATCAGTATAGCACCCCAGTTTGGCCCCCTTAGTCAATTTGCTTGTGGTAGTGAGCATGTACGTGAAAGGTTGCATAAAAGTTGACTTATTTTCAGCAACATATCTGTTACAGTAAATGAGCCACACTTGTTCTAACCCTTTTTTCATTCGTATAACTGAAATGAAATTCAAGTAGATGGTTAATCCTTACGACCGTCCGAAAAAGAACTTAGAAGCGCTGAAGAAAGTGATAGGTATAAATCTTCCTAGGATGATATTCTCAGAGCCATTATTCCCAAGACGTAGGCGTTTCAAGCGAAAAAAGTGCCACCGAAGTATAGTTGTGGGGTCTAGAAGAGATGAACAAGGAATTGGGACCGAGGGATACAAGGTAGCAAGAAAGTGGAATGTTCTACCACATTTTCTCAAACACTAGCCTTTGAATAAATGTTTCTTAGGGCAGAATTTGACTTTTAACTTCTCGACTACTTGCACGTGCACTCGAAGTTGTCTTTCAACTTGCTTTATCTCTAAAAGAGTAAGCAGTTTACTCTGCTTGAGACTTTTTGGCTAATCTTAAAGTCTCAAACAAATATACTAAGTACCACAAAATCTATTAAATGGAATCTTGTGAGCAAGGAAGACTAACAGCAGATAATATCAAAGTAAATATCAAAATTTACTCCTCGCAATCTTAATGCTCGATAAAAGAGCCAAAATATTCTTCCAAAATATCCATGCATCCATTGCAATCCCTTAAAAAAACGTCATACCCGAAATGATAGATAGCCTCCTCAGACATATTCAGCTCCTCCAATCCCTCCTCACTACATTCAATCTTCCGTCTTATTCCCGTCAGGGGAGTCTGAAATAACGATCGCTTTCTCATTCTCTCCTCCGCCCTCCACAGCAGCTCCCTCATTGTTGTACATCAGTGGCTCCAATGGGTCCACCTAGTCCTCTTCACCTTCAGATCTTCTACATCAGCCTCAGCTTCCTCCTCTTCTATTTACTTCATTTCATCTTCTTCCTCCACCTCTACCTCGTCCTGCTCTCCCTTCTAAAATCATTGAGGGTGTACCCACTCCCTAACGCGCTCCCGGTCTATCATACTACAATAATCATCGCAGAAAGTTGGCACTTTGGCCATCAGGGACATTGCGTTGACTGGACAGCTGGCTCTGGATGCCTTGGAGATGGTCAGGGACGGGCAGATATTGGTCATGTTTACGCACAAATAGAGGTGAGCTGATGGGGTGGTTGATGGCAAGGGTTTTGCTTCAACGACATTGATGTCGAAATTTAAATAGGGCGATGTGTTTGAAAATTTTCACGGCCTTGGGCGAAATTAAAATACGACGCAATGTCGCAGCCTTGAGTTTGCACGTAAATAGGGCAATAATAAAATATCGGCCTTATAAAATATCGGAACTGGTTTTGGAGGACGAAGCGGACCACGAGTCGAAATATTTCTTCTTTGAAAAAGGAGGACCGAAATCCTCAAAGATTAAATGGAAAATGGATTTGTACAGTGGGTTTGGACTTGTGGGTAAAATCGTTTTAGAATTTTGTTCATAAAATATATTAGGTGGTATGAGATGTTTAGAAAAATCAAAGTTCAAGGATTAAGGAGACAAGATTTCGTAGAAACGACCACATTCCCATAGAATGGACTGGTTTTTTATCAACAGAGTGGTAGGATAAAGATGAACAAAAGAGACGCCGGGAAATAACCTAACGGACTTACATACCGCGAAGACAAAAAAGCAAAGCCGGTAATTGAAACTTTGATGGGGAGGGATACTAACGCACCTAGCGTCGTGGGCTGCAAGCCGGCGGAAGAAATGAAAGTCTTCGGTTCCGAGGACACCGTGGGTTTCGACACCTGAAATAAGCAAGATATTGTGGCAAGGGCAAATCTCCCACAGTGCGAGTGTTTGGAACGTTCGGCGACGGTTGCTGCGGCTGCTCCAGACAGAGCGCCCTGTCGGATTCTGGACTGGGTGAAAAGATGTGCGATGGTAACATCCAAGGATAGATAGAGGTGGTCGAGACCGTAAACGCCCTAAATGTAAATTTCAGCACGACACGCCGAGGGCAAAGAAATAGTGGTGTAACTAGATGGGAAGGGGTGTTGCAGTAGAGACTTAATGCTGACTTCCTTGCAAAAAGATTTCGAGGCATTCCGAAGGACACCATGACGGCAGGTCTGACGTTCTTTGTACTTATAAGTAAGGACAAGCTCACAATTAGAATCTAGAAGCGAGAGCAATCTCAGTAGAACACCTTGAACGAACGGGACAACTTTTTTCGCCAAGACAACCATAAATACGAAGAATGAGGGACACAGCAAAAAACCACGATTAGGAAGAGAAGTACATGCGGCGCTAAGGAAAGGAGAGGGGAGTGGAAAACACAAGATAAGGGGCGGGCTCGCAGGAAAAGAGCAAATGGACCCGGTTGGCCGCACATAAAGACTGTTAAAAGCAGTCATATTTTGTAGAGAAATTCATAAATGACAGTGGATTGGCGGAGCTATCCAGGAAGCCGGAAGTTGCAGTGCTTGATAAGAGCAGTACTGATCAAGGAGAGAGAAAGAATGGATGAAAGTTTGCGAGCAGAGAAAGAGCCAACTGGGTCACTTCCTTGAGATTATTGTCGGCGGAAAACGCGAGGAAAGCGGAGAAGAGGCGAAAAAATATACCGTAGAGGCGGCGTACGCAGCTTCTGCTATATCAGGAGCCAGAATTAAACGAAGGCCGCCTTCGTATATTGGGAGGGAGCTTGGTCCAAGACACGCTTAGAGCAGGGCTGTGAATCTGAGTGAAATTTCTCGTCTGCTACCGGTCGAAGCTGCTTGCGAAAGCAGTGAATTGATTGGGCCAGAAACTTGATGGGGAAATGTTATTCTGAACTACGCAGTTTTCTGGACTTGCGGAATATTACAGGCGCCTCATCAAAAACTTTGCCGAGGTTTCTTCTGCGCTACATGCGGCAACATCTGGAAATAGATCCTTTGAATGGACCACCTGGTACTCTTGTGGAGGGACTCCCAACATTCTCCTGAAGGGGCTTCCTCTGGACCCAGTGTGCAGTTTTTCTCAGGCACTGGAGATGTCCGTCGGTTTTTCTTCTACTTCGAAAATGTTGTCATGGCGGGGAAGGCGGATGACTAAAAAGCTTTGAAGCTACTGGCACATTTGGACGGCCCCGCTTTCGACTTCTATAATGATACCTTCGCGAGTAATGGTTCTCTAACCGAAGAAGCAAAGAACTATGATCTCGTAAAGCGGTAAATGATAACAATTTTCGCTGCCGCGGAAGAACCGCAAGATGTAATAAGGCAAGCAGTAGAGGCCGAGTTGGATGTGGAAGGTATTCCAGGATCGCTCAAAACAATAAGCAGGCTTTATGATAAAGCCTGGTTTGACGATGGAGCAAAGTTTGGACTTTTGCGTTCCTCTGCCTGCCGTCATAATAAAGTAGCCCAGTTTCTGGCTTTCAGGGGGCCCAATGACTATGCAGGAATTTTTCAAGCCCTACGAGACTTCTGGTTTAATCGATTGACCTTCATGGGTTCTTCTTCTGCCCCAGGGCCATCTCAGATTCCACCAGCAAGACTGATTGTCCCCTCTGATGCTCGCACGAGGAATATCGAAAGTAAGGTCGATGCATTAGCCGATGACTTATCCAAGTTAACCTTACTGATGAAAAACAGAAAAATGAGACCGGAAGCAAATCGGTGCAATTACGTGGGGCACAGAGGGAAAGTTTGTGCTCTTATTGTCGGGAACCTGGAGTTCTAGCTGTGGTAAGATGGGTCATTCAGAGGCAGCTTTCTGGAAAACGGCCAGAAAAACGGTGGAAGAGGGGGAAGGTAACGAACCAGGAAAGGCAGTCAACGTAACTAAGGAAGAATCTGAAGTTGTTGAACCAGTAAACGCCACTAAAAGGACGATGGCCGGTAAGCTGTCCCGAAGCAACCCCGACAAAACGAGCTGCCTGGTGTTCCTGTCCCACGCCTGGTGAATAATCAGAATGCTGTCCAATTACTTTTGCCTCTAGAAGGGACAGCAAAACTGAAGAGGACGCGTCCTAAGAAACCCAAAGTTGTCAGCCGGTCTAAAATCGCTGCAGCAAGACAACTTCAGGAATATGTAAGGCGTCACAACACCGTCCGTTGGTGTTTAATGCGGTTTTTAGAATTTTGAAGGCCTGCGTCATTTGGGTGGTAATGGCACCGAATTTTGCACGGTGCTGAAGGGATAGGTTTCAGTGTAGTGTAAAATTGTTTTTTTGGGTGTTGTTCTTTTTTGTTCTTTTTCTCTCAAAAATTCAATAGGTTCAGTGTTTCTACGCTAGTTCAATGTTTCGGGGCTGTACTCAATTCAAAGCAGAGATGAGATTCAGGATTTCTCGTTGTTCCCGTACGCCAGGTTCCTCCGGTGTTTTCGGCTGGACAGATTTAGGCGCAGGTCAACTTCCGAGCTTACACAAGTGCCACACTCACACTGGAGGCGGTTAGTCCAGACAGAGAGATCGGAGATCGGAGGGGTTGGTGTGACGAATTACAGCGTTGAGGTGCTTGGGACCGGCTTTGTGGGCCTCAAACTAGTCTTTGCTCGGCGTTCGGAAGTTGCACACCTTGCAGTGGTGGCTCGCTACTATCTTTTTCCTTCTGACCTTCTTTTCTCCTTGTCCTGGCTAACCTTGAGTGCCGTTAAACAGGCGCGACCGACGTTGACCGTGGATGGTCCGGCAGTGGGATTGGGGGTGGCGGCTCGTGGGCAATTTTTCGTGCCAGCGGGAGTTTACCTTACCCATGGATTCAAGCTCGTTGACTCTACACCAGTCTATAATACGGGACGACGTATGGCGCCACGACATAACGCCATCGTCAGAAAAGAGATCGACAGTATGCTGAAAGCAGGGATTATCTCCCCGGCAGTATCGCCGAACGACGCCCTTGCATACACACAAGCGACGCCGCCCGACGAGGGACACTCAGAACACATGTCCCAATAATGACACATATGTTTTGGCAAATTCGCACTTGGTTATTTTGAGCTTCAGGCACAACACACAACTACGAGCATAGTTGGATCATCTTCCAGAAGGATTACAAGCCAGTATTAACGAAGCCCTCAAACAAACTGGAATCGTGGCAGGGAAAATAACTGAACTTCGCCAACGGAAAAGCAATCCACAAACGATCCGACGTGAGAGTCCTTGTGAGCTACTAAAGTTCCACAGAAGACGCTAATGGACAATGGGGAATAGTAGAAGAGAAAGATCAGTGGCTTTTCAAGTAACCATTACCAAAGAACCAGACTGTACCCCATCGCTTAGAAGCTAGGTAAATGATTAAATATTTTGGTTTGAAGTTGTATCCCAACTTGCCGTCCGTCTCATGGAGGAAGAGAATACTTGCCTTTTATAAAATTTTTACCTAACAATAAATCTCAATAAAACTACTAGAAAAACCAGAAAAAATAGGATAAGACTTCACATGGACGCAAAGAGTTTGACAAAAGACACTTGAAAGAAACCAAACAATTATAATTCTCAAAGTATTCATCCTCGAGATCAGAACTTAGCAATTCCCTAAAACTATCACAAGTGCCCATGTAGGCCCCAAATACATCCATGTATAGCCCATGAATGTGTACCTTTTCCTGGAACGGATAAAGATCACCTGACGCCCGGCAAACCGGGACCATGGCCGGTAGTATCTGCTTCAAACAACTCATTCCGTTCCCCCCAATAAGGCCCCGTTCCACATTCTCTTCTTCATCTTCAGGCTCGCCCTTGGCACCCTCTTCTTTAATCCCGTAGGCCAGATCCGTAGCCAAACACTCGTCGAAGTACTCTCCTGCCTTGCCATCCTCCTCTTCGGAGTCCCCATCCACCGCGTTCTGTGCTTTAGTCTCTACCGGGGGACGAGCATCTAGTTCCATCAGGAGTTTCCTGGTTTGACCGCGGAGTTAGTCCTCTACGTCTATGAGGCACAAAAACAGTAAACAGGAGACGATGATGAGGAGAGGATGAGGATAGTTCGTTATGGTGCGAGAAGTGTGGTAGTCCGTGCATGATAGTTCGCAGTTCCCATCGCTGTCCTCGCCGCTGTCCTCGCCGCAGCCGCAGGATCAAGTACTGCAGAAGCGACGCCATATCTACGCGGGTGAAGTCGCTTTCGGGGACCCCTGAACCGCATGGACCCTTGGCGGGCGAAGTAGCTGCTCAAGCCGCTGCCGTTTCCACCGCCGCATTCAAAGCAGCTGCCGTCACACTTGCTGGGCTCGTCGCAAAAGGTCGAAAGTTGATCGCAAGACACGTGGTAGGGTGGGGAATTAGCGGTAGTTTCGTTTTCCCAAATGTTTGTGCTGTATCTTTTGTATTTCATATTCAAATATTTATCTTTTGAACCGCTACAGTAAGGTAGCGGATATATGCCTCTAGGGCCACCTAGGATGTCGAAGCAAACGCCTACACTTCCGGGCCTGGACCACGGAAGAACATCAGATTGTGCAAATGCAAACACAACTTGGTCAACCACTTGTTGGCTAACTCTTGGAAGTAGCCGCAACAGTACTGTATATCTGGTTGCAGGGTTCGTGCGCGCAGCGAGGTCGAGGCTAAGGAAGGCGTGTGGTTGGTCCAGGGAAGGAGAAAAGGCGGCAAAGTAAATGGGTACAAATTCCCCCGGCTCATTGGTTCCATCTCGTGCGCGGAACCATGACCGTATTTCGTGTGGTCTATTTATATTTTCCGTCGTCGGGTGAAATTACACTTGAGTAATTACTGTACTGTTTTGCACTGTACTGTACACTCCTGACTGATGCCATACGACACCCCCCAATTTCTCAGTTTATGATGTTTCTTTTCAGTTTTGTTTAAAAATAATGGTAGCAATCGATTTGTACGGCATTTTTATATAAAAAAACGTACAAACATGGAAATTCAGATAACTTGGCAAGAAATAGTGCATCATCTCTAAAAATGGGGGTGACTGATGCCATACGACACCCTACGCCTTATTGGCTATGACAAGAACTGTAAATAAAACTAGTAATCTGTCATTCCATCCTGCCTCGCAATGACTTCAATGCAGCGATTGTGCATTGAATTCACCCAGCCGTTGGACAATATTAGGGTCAATATTGTCCCAACATTCAGTGATACAATCCATGAGTTCCTGCACAGTAGAAAATTGCCTTGAATTGGCATAAACGGCCCTGGCTATGCCCCAAAGATTCTCTATAGGGTTTAAATCTGGAGAACGAGCTGGCCACTCTAGAACGGATATTCCTTGATCTTTAAACCACTTCTCAGCTACTTTGGACGCATGGGGGGGCATTATCCTGCTGAAATATCCATCCAATTGGCAACTCTTCATCGGCCCAGTCAAGTAACTCCTTCTCTAAAATCTTCACGTATTCCCCTCCATTTAATCGAACAGTCACCTTCACTAACTTCGTCCTTCCATGTGCGCAAAAAGCTGCCCAAACCATAACTCCATTCCCCCCATGTTGCCGTTTAGATAAAACCAATTCCTCGCGCCTCAAATCGTGCCAATAGCACTGAATTCCGTCCGGCCCATCGCAGTTGAATCTTTTTTCATCGCTCCAAACAACCTTGCCCCACCAATTCGCGCTCTTGTCTGAATGACTCCTTGCAAATTTAATACGGGCATCCCGGTGCCTCTGTTGAAGTGGAGGCTGCCTTTTAATTTTTTTATGACGTAGAAACCCTGAACCATTGAGGTATGCCCTTGTCCGGCTTGCGGAAATGGGGAGGTTGAGTTCATTTCTTAATGTTCTTGAGCTCTTAGTGGAGTTACTTGCTGCCCTAAGCAATCTCCGTTCATCCCTTGCAGTCATTTTCTTCCGATTCGCTCGGGCGTTTCTGGTGCCATAGGTTGCTGGGCTCTTGAGAAATGAGGATACCACGGCTCGCGATCGACCAAGCTGCCTAGCAATTGCCTGGATTGATAGACCAGCTTCTTTCAAGCCTGAAATTTGGGCGCGCTCTTCTAAGCTCAATTGCGTCCCCTTAGGCATCCTTAATAGACGGCTTGATAGATGTTTACTCTGTGGCTCAGGGCGGCTTGGGAGGATGTCAATGGAGAGTGTTGAAACGCTCTAAAAGCAAGTTAGTTTAAGTATAAGAGCACATGTCGTATGGCATCAGTCACCCCCCGTTTCTGTTTTTAAAGGACTACACCGATGCCACGTGTATATTACCGTTTAAAGGGCATCTCCTAACGTTATTTTATGCAAGCTTTTCATTGGTTGAAACGGTTTTTAATTTACCGTTTCGAAGTAGCAAATATCAGCGTATGGCATCAGTCAGCAGTGTACAGTGCTGATTTGCATATTGCCGGTGTAAAGGCTAAATTTCGGATACTGGCGGGCTTACTGTTTTGCCCAATCGACAGTAGAATCAAGAAAGAAGTTTAATGCATTCAGTATCAATAATATTTACTCATAATGTAACCATGTGTACAGTACTGTGGATGTTTTGATCTTTTCACGCGCATTTGACTAAATATAGTGTTCCTTCCCCATTACTGTGTCGACATGCCCTTTCGAGTCGATTGTGGTTGTCTGAAACACTTTAGGAAAGATCGAATCTATCTTCCCAGGGGAAAACATCCAAACCTTTTCCCAACCCAATAGGACCAAAATTGTCTGGTGAGAGCCATTCTCAATCACGCGGTTATGGTCACCTCTCAAGCTGCCTGCTTATAAACGCCGCTTGCTTGTCGACTGGGCTTACAGCTGCATTTGAGAAACAAGGTTTGTTTGAAAGTTTATAGGACTCCCATCCTTAGAAATACTCACAGAATCAATCTCATTTGTTTCCAAATCTAAAAGCAAAATAGCTAATATCCTAGACGTCCATCTAGAGTCCAATCCTTACCGCTGCGGACAGTATGCGCTCTTCCGTTTTTGTTTCCCATCTGGCAGCAAATACGGTGTACTCGAGCCCCTTTGTCCGTGGACTTTACGCGTTGGTTGCGCGAATACTTGGGACTGTTCACATACATAATCCTCCGCTTACAACCGACCAATTCGCAATATGTCCCCATCATCATTACTTTTCCTTGGTACACCACCATATGACCTCGAGTGGCGCAACTCCCTTCTTTATCACAAAGCACTCGCCCAGGGGCATGCTCAGCAAATACCAAGTCGCCACGGGGCATGTGATTCAAAGCCTCTGCATCTATGCAAATCTCAGAAGGTACATCAGGAACGGCCACAAACCCATCTTCGTCTTGCACTGCAATTTCCGAGGCGCAAAATTGGCCTCCTCCTATACTATTAACGGCAGAGGCGCATATCTCTCCTTCTCGACAATCACTTGAACCTTCGCACGCAAGAATCTCGCTGGGAGGCATATACAAAGTTCACCCTCCCCGGACATTCTGCGAAATCTCCATCATCGGTACCATCCAGGACGGCAGCAGAGCAAGAGCGCTCGCCAACACAATCAGCGTCTTCTTGACATCGATCCCCAGTTAGTCCAGTGCCTGTCACGGGAGGAATTTCAGTGTCGGGTGCGGTATCTGTTTCAGTCGTAGTTGTTCCATCTGCTGCAGAGGTCATTGCACTGGTAGAGGTCGTAGTAGACGGCGGACTTGTTTCCGTTGTCGAGGTTGTTGGTTCCGTCGTGGTAGTGGTGGTGGTTGGTTCCATCGTGTAGTAGTGGTCGATGGTTCCGTCGTGGTAGTACTGGAAGAGCTGGTCGTGGTGGTAGTTGAGGTCGACGGCTGGGATGTCGTTGGCGATGAAATTGACGGCGCGACAGCCGCAGATACACATATGGGAGTATCCTCTGTTCCCACAGGTACGCATACTTCTCCCGTAACACAGTCCGAATCACCTGTGCAAGTTTCTAGCTCAAGAAAAGGAAGACAAATGCAAATGTCCCCGCTTGTGCAAGAAATTCGGTTTCCTCTACAGATTCGCATAGACGAGATTCTTGACAATCGAGGACGTCGTACAAGGGTCACCGTCAAGCCGCCAGTGTTGTCGGGGAAGATGGGGAAGCTGTCCGGATCGTTTTCTGCTACTGCCGCAGAGACACATCTGGGAGTATCCTCTGTTCCACAGGTACGCATACTTCTCCCGTAATACAGTCCAAATCACCTGTGCAAGGTTCCGCAAAAAAAGGGGCACAAACGCAATTGTCTAGGCCTGCGCAAACTTCGCCATCCTCCAGAGATCTGCATAAACGAGCTCCCTGACAATCGGTGCTGAACATACAAGGGTCACCGGCCAAGCCAACAGTGTTGTCGGGGATGATGGGGAAGTTGTCCGGATCGTTTTCTGCTACTCCCGCAGAGACACAGGTTTGGAAGTCAGTGCCGAGAGCAACGCAGACTTCATTTACAACATTGCACTCGGTATTGCATACGTCCTCTATGCATGTTGAGGTGCACTCCTCCATGCACTCCTCAGTACTCTGGCATCCGGTGAGATCTTCAGGAAAGCAAAAACAAAAACTAGTCCTGGCGCACGGACTAAGCCTGTACCGTCGGATTGAAACACTGTCGGGTACCAAGACAGTCCGTAGAGTCCAGGCACGGTTCAAAGGTCAACTGGTGTGAAACAGGTGACAGAGACTGAGTGTATGGAAAGATTTGGATGATCGAGCAGATAGAGGAGTTTCCAATGGACTGTGGGAAAAGTAAGCATGACGTTTGGCGAAGCTTGGAGCAAAGGCTTGGACAGGCTGTGGAACGCCTACCACGAGCAGTGGTATGACGTGTGGTGTTGGTTGGCGAGATGCTTCGGAGGACGGATTTTTGTAGGAGTGCTGCGGGATGGTGATGACGATGCAATATAGACAAGAAAACGTCTTGCAGCAGAGGGGTCGGTGCTGGTAGAATGTGGGGCGACTGGCGGGCTGAAAGAGTGAGGGAAAGGAGATTTGCGGTGAGTGCAAAGGCGATGAGTTGATGTAGCGGACGCAGGTTGTGTGTTGATGGTGGACTGAGCGGGAGTACGGGAGACTGGGATAGTATTTATGCGTGCTTGTGGCAGGCTTATACGTCTTAGGGGATTGAGGGATATGGTGAACTTGGGCATTTATTTCTTTGCGGGGAGGTCGTCACTGCAGTGAACGGATTGGGATACCTTGTTGCCGCTGTACAACGCAGGGATTCGCGAGAGATGATTTTAATAACATCGTCAGATCTTAAACCAATAAAGCACCCCCAAATTACCTCTCTAAACGTCTTCATACTCAAGACCCCACACCGCTCGCGCCCACCTCAGTCCGCCGCCGTCCAGCTGGCGCCACTGCCGGAATCGAAGCGCAGAAAACGCAAAGCTACGCCGCCCTGGGTTCTTCTGTCAACGCCAAGTTTCACCCTTTCGGCCTCGCACATATGGTGCTATCGGAAATCTGCCCAAGCACTGCTCGCCTCCCTAGGCTCCCACATTGGTCGTCGCCATGGTACAAGGTCGACGACTGAATACCTCCGCCTCCTCACTATGATCTGGTCCCTCACCCTACAGCTCACGGCACACGAGGTAACTCGTAGATCCTTGCCCTTGCCACTCCCGAGTGACCCCTTTCCTCCTTCAATATAGATTTCTCTATCTAGAAAAGGGGGAAATGCTTGGGTTAAATAGAGTGGAAAATGTGGGGTGATTTAATATTTGAAAGATATGGTCGGTTGTGGCCCGGAATATCCAACAGGAGTTAAATAGGGTGGCTTTCATAATTTTCGTAATAACGGCAATCGCAGACGAGGCCTAATTTGGGTAGCCACTTACATACCCTGAGAACAGAGGTTCTCTGGAATATATACACTTTCAAGCTGTGGCCTTAGGGGTAAATCTTTGGGTTGTTTTAATGTATGGAGAATGTGGTCGGTTGTATCCACGCCGTTAGTGCGTTGTGTGTCACTCAAAACCTCTTCCAAAAAACAAACAACTGGCGTGATTCTGGACGAGTCTCGCCGTGAAGAGCCAACAATGTTTGCCGCGCATCAGCAATCGGAACGGCTGCCCGTACAGCAAAGCCAGTGGCAACCCGGTTGGGAAAGTCGCGAGCAGTCGAGCGCCAGCCGGCAACTTTGAGAGTAGAAGGGGGAAAAAGGGGGGTGTCTTTATTGAGATGTATGGATTGGCTGGAATCCATTTGGAGTTGTAAATCTGAAAATAATATTAAATACATGTACCGATTGTCAAAGCAATGCACATATCATTGCTGTCGAATGCTAGCAATGGACATATCATTGTTGTCGAATGCTGGCACCACCAACAGTCCAAGGGGGAAATTTGGGGTGTTTTTAATGCATGAAAAATATGGTCAGCTGTTCCCTAAGGGATAACAGTCCATGTATACAAAGTCGATGGGATGCCAGTTGAGGTGGAAGTTTATTTTACTCATTTACAGCAAATAGTTTCTGAATACAGTACGGTACTATACAGTACTGTATGACACGTGTACCAATTGGTGGCAATCTACTGATTACTGTACAGTATTGTAATAATAATAATACTAACAACGACAATAATAATAATAATAGTCTGCTAATCAGTAGATACTGAATGCATTAAACTTCTTTCTATAATTAGTACTGTACAGCAGTGCGGCCATTGATTTCCTTCGCTGCTTCCCGTCGCGGTTCCTCCCCTCAACAGGAGCTCCGCGACCTCGTTCCCCGTTTTGTATTTAGTCTCCAAATAATGCAGGCGCGACAGGTTTCTACCCGCCGCCCGCATCCGTAGTTAATTTATGAATACCATCCTCACGCTTCTGTGCGACATTGTACAACCCATAAAGATTCACCACCATTGATTTGCTATTAAATTAGTTTTCTAGTATTGCACCTTTGATAATTCTTGTCCCTTCGACTTCGATCAACTTCCACCCGATGGCTTTCGATATATACGGGTCTACCGGTCCCGGTGCCGAACGAGGTCTGTCCAGAGTTGCTGAGTACATCGCTCTACGGAAAGGCAGTAGCCCTGCCTTCGAGCGCGATCGCTTGTTCACGATTATCAGTTCGCTCATACAACAACGAACTTCTGTCGCGATCAACCGGCGACAACTCAACCGCTCCTGGCTCGGATAGATTTTCCCCTTTTGAGGGCCGATAGCCCCCCTTTCCTGCTTGGTAAAGACTTCTTCTTCTTGTCCCTTCCCTTGCATGCCCACAGCCCCCCCACAGCGGCAGGCCCCAGTGGCCTGCCCACCCCTGTAAACTCGGTGAAATCTATGCGCGACGCGGCTCATGCCTCCTTGGACCTCGTCGCGGACATGATCCGAATTCTTGCTCCTATCACTGACCTCGCCGCAACGGATGCTCCTTCCGTGCTCTTCGAGCTTCATAAGGAAAACCCAGCCCTGGCCACCGCTTTTGGCTGCTTGCGCAGCACAAAAGCGGCTAAGGACGTCGTCCGCTTTCTCTCTCTGGTTGCCTCCGACAAGGCAGCACCGCCACCCCGCCCCGCCGCCCCAACCGTCCCACACCCCCTACCTCAACGCAGCCCGCCAACCTTCCCCGCCGCCAACCCGCCTTCCCATCCCTGGTCGCCCTACCACCCGTCCGCAACCAAACGTCGCCCCACTTCACCCAAACCTCCAACGGAGCGTCAATCGCATTGGCTCCCGTCTCGTTAACCATGGTCCCAAACAGTTCGTCCAACTGACGACCCCTCGAGACAAGCGTCCCTTCGCAATGCCCTCTCCCTCCGGGAAGCTCTCACTGCCTGAGGATTCCCGGCCCCGTTACCGTCGTGCCCACCGCTGACCCAACACTGCTTTCGTATGCGCTGCCAGCGACCCTCCGCCACACAGCAACCGCCTACGATGCCTTCCGCAAACACTGCCCGTCGTCTCTACCCTCAATCACCTTCTCCCCTCCCTCCCCGGTCGTTGACCATTGCAAAACAGTCGACGACGCCTGCTCTCTCCTCCCAACCCTCAACACAGAGCTCTCCCGCCTATGCACCCCTCATGTGCTTGGCGGCCTAAGCAGTACTTTATCAACGTACTGCGCACCTCCATCTCAGACATCGTCTCCCGCTTCCCTGGGCTCGCCCCCGAACCCCCCCCCTCCCGACCCCAATCAATTCTGACCCTGCCCCCATTTCTTCCGCCCCAATCTCCCCCTCAACGCCTGCTGCATCTCCCTACAAGCGCCTGCGTCCCGCTGCCCCCGCTCTCCTAAGCACGGGCACCACCGATCTCTCCCCTCTAATCAATGGAGTTATACGCCCAGGAACCCCTGCAACGGCCCTACTCCCGCTCATGTCTTTCCACTTCCTGCCGCCACCCTCCCTTACCTCCTAAACTCCCTCCGAGCACCTTTCATTCCCTTGTCGCCGACATCTGCCGGAGATACGTTGAATCTCGATCCCAAACGAAGGATGGACAGTCTCAACCAAATGCTTGCGCTAGGGAAACTCGTCTTTCGCAAAAACGGCATGCGGGATCCTTGGAACCGCCACCGGCCGAGCTTTGTCGCCTCGCTCAAGCGCCGCATCTCTCTCGTTCGATCTGGACAATGGACCCGCCTCCTCGATGAGGCAACGGATGCATTCGGCGCACTAGCTGCGCGCAAGGCCCCCCTCCTACCCACCTCGTCGGAAAAGATGCAAGCCCTGTTTCCTCCAAGGTTCCCCGAAGAAAGCCGCCCAAGCTCTCACATCTCATGCCCCACCTGTTCCGCCAACTCCTGCCAACATCGCAAAACTTCGTGCCCTTCACCCTGACCCTGTTGCTCCTGTCACACCATGTACCCGTGATGCTCTTCCCCGTGCATACAAATTCACCGAAGCGGAAGTGCGTCGTGAGCTCCGGCGTCTCCCGCACCACAGCTGCCCCGGTCCTGATGGTCCTCGTCCATCCATTCTGAAGGTCCTTTCCTTCCTCAGGTGGCGCGGAACCCTCACATTCAGCACTCAAATGGTTCACAGATTTATTAACTGCCTCCTCGACGGAAACGCCCCACCCGAGCTGAGGGACTACATCGCCAGCGCCACCCTCATTGGTCTCCCCAAGGATGCAGCCTGCCGAGCCTCCGGCCAATCGCATCGGCCTGCAATTCGCCGTCTAGCAGGACGCCTCATCATGAAACGTATCCGCAATGACACAGCCCTCGCCTCCTACGTACAACCTCAACAGCTTGGCGTCTGTGTCCCAGGAGCAACTGAGGCAATTATTCATGCCACGCGAGCCACCATACAGCAGCTCAGCTTGCACGACCCAGCATGTCCTCATACAGTAGACGCCCGGAATGCCTTTAATTCGATTGAGCGTGCCAATATTCTGGACCAAGCAGTTGCTCGCATCCCTCAAGCCGCACGATGGATCCACTACTTGTTCTGCGAGCCCTCCAGGCTCTTTTTTGGTCGACTTCTCCTGTGGAGCAGGACTGGCACCCAACAGGGAGATCCACTAGGAATGCTCTTTGCTCTTGCCCTCCATCCCTTAGTGGAAGCTATTGCAAACCATTTCCCCTCTCTCCCTCTTCACACGTGGTATGCAGATGACGGAAACATCGTGGCGCCAGCCCCCGTTGCTAAGCAAATCCTGTCTCCTCCAGCAACACGGCCCACAACACGGATTTCACGTTAACTTCAACCCTAAGAAGACATCAGTATGGTGGCCCCTCTTCACCCCAACGCCTCCCTCCCTGGCTTTCCATGCGACGTCATCACCTCGGATGCCACACAGTCCTGGGAAGCCCGGTGGGCACCACATCTGCCTCCATCACCTCGCACGCCAAGCTCTTGTGAACGCGGAAGCCTTGTGGTCTCTCTCGCCCTCCTCAACGATCCGCAAATTTCGTTCCACATCCTTCGCTACTGCGCATCGTCCTCCTCGTGATGTACTTGTTTCGAACTGCCCCGCCGCAAATACTAACCCTCTTGCCAAATCTTTTGACAAGGGGATGCGAAGCTTTCGAGCGGACTCATCGCAAAGTCGACGACAATCAGTGGCTCCAGGAGTCCCTACCGTTCCGATTTGGCGGCCTAGGACTCACCCCATCAAAGGATGTTAATATCATCGCCTTCACCACCTCATTCCTTTCAAGCCTCAACCTCGTTAATCGACTGCTAGCAACTCCGTATGCTCGCACAGCAAGTCTCCTCGCTCCCGCTTACGACAGGCTCCGCAGACCTGGACTTACCTTGGAACCCAATTAGAGGCACTGCTTGAGCCATCCCCGATTGGACACATCGACCTCTCGCTCCTTACAACACGCTATTACTGAGCATCTGTACCAATCCCACCTGGTGAAGTTGCGCCACTCTTTCCCCGCACACTACTACAACCATCAATGCTCGCGCCTTCTCTCGGTGCAGTCCTCCACCGCCTCACCCTTTCTCCACCCTGCCCCTCCCATCCAATGGCCTGTACACACCTGGCGAGATCTAGCGTGCGATGGTTTCTGCACGCCTCGGAGCTCCGGTCTTCCGCGGCTCGGATCCCTGCCCCACACCTCTCCGGCCACTCCGACGTTCCGTCTATCCTTGACGAGCTCGGACATCACGCGGCTATATGCAAGGGTGGCATCGGGCAGTACGCCGGCACAACCGCCTGCGTGACCATTTATACCACGAAATCTCACACCCGCCATTTCCCTTTCCGTCAAACGGAGCGTGTCCTCGCAGACGATCTGCACAAGAACCCTAATGAGCGACGAGCTCTCGACTTAGTCATTGACGATTCCCTGTTCGCCCCATCTCCCATGGCCTTGGATGTCACCATTGTCAGCCCCCACTCTGCCCCATACCGCATTTAGCTGAAAATGGTGCGTCTACTCTTGACCGTGCCAGAAGAAGAAAGTAGCACTATTCTGCGGCCTACGACCAAGAAGGCTTGGAACTCACCCCTCGCCCATTGATATCTATGGAAAGATTGGAAAATGTGGTCTCAAGGCTCTCCAAGACCTTAGCAAATTCATGGCTGAGAGGCGTGGGAGACACCGTCATTCTGAGTTTCATTCCCTACGTACATGTGACTCATCGTTCGTCCTCCGGTACACGGCTGTTATGACGAATCATCGCAAAATACGTATCACTAGCGACAGCTCTCAGTAATACTGCCTACGCCTGGGCCAGATAGTCTCTGTCCCCACTTCACAACTTTACATTAAAAAGTCACCGTTCCCCCCTTCGATAACGCCCTGCGATTTTAGACCAACAGGGGAGAAAGTTTGGTTCAATAGTTGGAAAGGTTGAAAGTGGGGGGTTTATTGCTGAGCAGGGCTAGTCCAAAGAAAAAGGCATGTCGTCCACCTTCAATACATCACAAGCTAGGTAAAGTATACCCTGTACAGACAAATCCGTGGCTATCCCCGCGCTCGTAATAACCGTAATAGTGGTTGTCTTGAAAACCATGGGATAGACCGGATATATCTTCCAAGAGTAAAACACCAAACCTTTCCCCTCGTAATAACCGTACCCGCGGGCCCAGGTCATACTTGCCCATTGACGCCTTTGTGAATGCTGCGAAAGGCGCTGATGGTACTTGACTCCAACAGCACAACAGCAAGTAGAGGGGAGGCCGGTAAGCAAACAAGCCGCATTTGAGATTATTGCCAATACAGAGTGTCGCTGTGAGAGAATACCTTGCTCCTTCGAAACCCCTTCCATTGCTCGCAGTGGCAAGTAATTTTTATCTTAGCCCATGTAAACAAATTTTCTTCCAACGTTTTGTGCTGGTCCTAGAAGCGCTCGCGCCTGAAGACAAGGGGCGTCCTGTCTTGAGATTACTGCGGAAATTGAAACAGCAGTAGTGTGCAAACAAGCTCATAATTGTTGTTCATCTCGTCCCTACTCTCTCTAACCATCACCAACATTCCTATCTGCCACGCCGCTGTATCACAGTGAGTTGTATTTGCCCGCAAGTACTCGATACTGCAAAGAGCAAGTCAAGAATTTTTAATGATACAGCAATTTAGCAATGTCAGCAATTACAACATTCTTGTTGCTAGCGGTGGCAGTTGCTCCGCAAGGCACTGGACATCTTGTCATCGCCAGAGGCCACAGCTCGGGGTCTGCACCTAGCAGTGCCGAAATGCAGAATCTGGTGGCCAACTCCACTACTGGAGTCAGTGCAACGCCTCTATCCAAGAGAACTCACACAGGAGTACAGCGAGGGCACAGTTGTCCTGAACGCTCCGGTTGGCACCAACCGGTTTACCCAACAGCACTTCACAGGCCATGTGAAGTCCCTGAAGCCGTTCCTCGACACTATCATCGCCTTGGGGAACACGCACATCGCGTTCCAGCTCCTGCGCAACTGTTTCGGGGTCTGTAAGCTCGGATACCTGTTACGGGTAGTGCCACCAGCTTGCACTGCGGGAGGCGCTGCAATATTCGATGCAATGATGGAGAACTGTGTGCGCACACTCGCTGGGGGCGTCCTCGACCCCGACATATTTCGAGAACTGCAGTTGCCCATGAAACCGATCACCGCCAAGAAGCCATCACTGGGAATTGGACTCACTTCGGCGAAGTCAATTGCAGCTGCAGCCTTCCTCGCCTCCAGCGCAGCGTCCAACAGGCTGTGTGCAGCCCTCCTCCCAGCGGCAATTACGGATCTCTCAACGTACCGAGACATCGTCGAGGCGCACCAGATTTGGTCCTCTCTTGCTCCCAGCCCAGGATTATCCCCTTTAGTGCCCTCTGCTCAAACCAAACACCATCACAGAAGACACAATCGGACGCCATCCACGAGCGGGTGCAAGAGGAGATCGATGTGGGCGACAATAGACGGCAGGCCTTCCGTGCCTCCATGGGGCTCCCCGGCGCGAAAGATTGGGTGTACTGCACCCCATCTCCGGGCCTTAAGACTAGCATTGAACCAAGAGAATTCTCAATATGGTTCCAATACTATTGCCACGTCCCGATCTTCCCTCCGGAAACACCATGCCCCAAGCGGAACTGCCCCGAAACTCTCGACTGTTTCGGCGACCATCTGTAGCACTGCTTACACGGAGGCGAGAGGACGCGAAGACACGACTGTCAGGTTCGTTTATTGGCAAGCGATCTCATGAAAGCCGCGCGACATCCAGTCATCGAGCCGCGAGAAGGGGTCCACCGCACAAGACCCGATATTCGCGCAATGGGACGAACTGGCAGAACAGACTTCTTCGACGTCACCTTTGTCAACCCCCTAGCGCCCTCGAACAGGAGAGTGAGGATATTCAACCCACTCACCTCGCTTAACACGGCAAGAACGGCGAAACACAGAAGATACGAGTCCTTTATCGCGTCTTCCGCCGGAAGTATGCTAGGGCCCGTCCCTATCTCTACCCTCGGGGATGGCACCCGGACGCCCACGTGTTGCTAACCGACGTCGCACGCAACGTCGCTACGAGGGCAAGGGAGACCTACGCAAAGGTCAAAGAAATCTTAACACGGCGTCATGCCGCAGCAGCAGTAATGTCCAATGCAGCGTGCCTGTTGGCCGGCCTCCCGTCAGTTTTCTAGCGTTTTGACAACTTCCCGCCAACCCTTTACATTGTAAGCCTTTACCATCACGACATCCCCTAGGGAACAGCTGACCATATTCTTCATGCATTAAAAACACCCCAAATTTCCCCGTTACCGCTCTGTAAGAGGTGATCTTGAGATAAAAAAACTACTCAGGTTCACTGCTGCGCTTCACAACCATTGCCCATGTACAACAGTACAACAGGGTGAAAAAGGCTGCAACAACTGTTCTTCTGATCATTCTCTATCCATAATGTACGGTACTTGCTTACCCTAAAGGAACGACTGCTCCGCAATTCAACTGTCCATAGGAGTGGTTGTCGGTATTTTTACTCCTGGAAGATAAATTCGATCTGTCCATAGTGATAGCAGGTCACATAACTTGGACCTAGCAATGATGCGGTAAATGCGATACTGGAGATGGGAGGATTTTGGGATGGTTTACCGATTAGAGATGTAGGATGTCTATTTCCCGCAACGAGAGGGGCCGGGTCCTCTCCGTCACTTTTCCTAAAGTAGCGCCTGCTGTTCCCCTAAGGATTTAGCTCAGGGGGAATTTGGGGGTTTTTTCACGCCTAGAAGCTATAGTCGGTTGTATTTACCCGCTAGAAGTGCGTTGTGCGGGACAAGTCGTCACTGGGTAAAAACTTTATAGCATTCCTTACAGGACCGCGCAGTGGAGGGAAAAGGTTTGGGTGTTTTACAATTGGAAGATATATCCGATCTATCCCATGGTTTTCAAGACAACCACAATCGACTCAAAAAGGGTATACCGACACAGTAATGGGGAAGGAACTACGTTCCCTAAAATGCTAGCTTCAGGCCAGCCATCAAGCAGGCCACATTGGACATGACGGCTGCTGCGGCGTGCCTTTGCATCAAAACCCCCCGAACCTTTCTGTACGTCTCCAGTGCCCTTACGGCCACGTTCCTTGCCACGTCATTTAGTACTGCACATGCATCCGGGTGCCACTCTGCAAGAGTGGAGATTGGCACAGGCACGAGTCTACCTCTGGTGGAGGTCGCGATAAAGGATTGATATCTTCTCTGCTTTGCATTTTGCGCCGCACTCAGAAAGGACATCGGGTTGAAGGCCCTCACTCTCCTGTTGGAGGGAGCGAGGGGATTCACGAAGGTAACATCAAAAAAGTCGGTCCCTCCGCTGCTTCCCATTGCCTGGATGTCTGGTCTCGTGCGGTGGTGGAGACCATGGCGTGGCTCTACGACAGGATGACGAGCAGCTCTTGCCAGGCCTTTCGCGAGAAGGTTTACTTGGCGATCATGTCGGTTGATCCTGTGGGCTCTATGCAAGCAATGCAAGAGATGATCGCCATGTACATCGAGTGTGTCCGGGCAATTCCTTCTCGGGCATGGCGTGCCAGGGTGAAAAAGTGGGACTTGACAGTAGTATTGAAGCCACACAGAGAATTCTCGAGGTTCAATGCTTGTCTGTAGTCCGGGGCATGGGGGACAATACACCCATTCCTTAGCTCCCGGAGGGCCATAGACGCGCGAAACGCCTACCTCCTCGAATCCCCATGAGGAATTCGTTCTTGCACTGCTTCATGGATTGCGTCCGTCAGCGTCTTTTGCGATGGTGTTTTTTGAGAGCAAATTACACTGAACGGGATAATCCTAGACGGCAGGCAAGAGGTCGACCACCTGCGATGGGCGTCAGCAGCTGCTTCGTATGTTCCCAGCTCCTTAATAGGAGTTGGGAGCAAGGTCTTGCAAAGCTTGCTAGATGATGAGCGAGAAGCCAAGAATGCCGCAGCCGCGATGTTCTTCGCGGAGGCAAGTCCGATCCCAAAGAGATGGTTTTTTCTTGTCCTTAGGTTTGACCGGCAGCTTGAGTTCTCGGAATACTTGCGAGTCCAGTACTTCCCCTGCCAATTCTCGAACACAGTCCTCCATCATCCTGTCGAACTCTTCCGCTCCTTCTCCAGTGCAAGACGGGGGAACCAACGGCAACAAATAGCCTACTTTGCAAACTCCAAAACAGTTACGCAGTAGCTGGAACGCCACTTGCCTATTCTCAAGGTCAGCAATGGTCTCGAGGAATGGTCTGAGAGATAAGACATGGTTCGTAAAGGACCGTGTGGTGTATTCCTTAGTACCGACGGGGGCGTTCAGGACGGAAGTACCCTCGCTGTACTTTTGCTTAATCCCGTCTGGGTAGAGATTCCGTACTGACTCTGGAGGAGCTGTAGGCCACCAGACGGTGCACTTCGGCAGCGACAAGTGCAGTCCTCGGCTTTCAGCATCCACGGAGCGAAGTACTTCGATGGCTTTGACGAGTTTGTCGTGGCGCCCGATAATGTTCCCGTCATCTGCAAAATAATTGGGATAGGTAGATCCAAATAATAATAAATAGTTCCAACTTGAATAAATAAATAAATGCCACAATTGGACTTAGAATGAATAATGAATAGAAAACCAAATTTAATAATGATTACTACAGTAACAAGTAAATCGTCTTTAGCTGACTTGTCTTTTTATTTCTTCGCTTAAGCTCCCTCCTCCACCTACACCTCGCCCTCCCTCGTCCGACGTTCGAGCCCGCTCCCGTGGTCCTGCTGCGGTTGCGCTCTGTCGCGCGACGACGGTGCTTTCGCCCTCATCTTCCCTCTTCTCCTGGTTTTTTCTCTTTTTTCTTCTTTGATTCTCCCGATCTTCGCCAGATTCGTTTTTCCACAGCGCTATCTTATTGGCTACTTCTTGATTTTAAGTCTATCGTGATCTTTTTATTGGCTATTTCCTTTCCCGTGATCTCCCGACCCCACAGTTTCTGCCACCATGCCTTCCCGACCTTCTTCTGGGCATTCCGACACCGTTGTTTCCCTAACCCATGCGTCGATGGACTATCTGGTCAAATGCGTCTCCATCTTTGATGGAGTCGTCAATCTCTCCGACCCTGCAGCCACAGCTGCATTCTGTTCTGCCGTTCAGAACTCCCCCGTGGCGACCGCTCTGGCCCCTTCTCTGCAAAACAACCCTCAGTTTCGTTCCGTCCTGCAGATCTTGACCTCTCTTGCGGCCCCTTCCTCGCCGACTTCTCCAGCCACTGAACCGGACCAATCTCCCAATCCTGCTCCTCAGCCTCCCGCACAATCCTACCTACGCGCGGCGGCCATGCCCCAACAGCCCCAAAACCCCTCCGCCGTCTCCCTTTCCTGGGCCGCCAAGGCCTCACCCATCAGGGTGACCTTTCAGCTGTTCGCATCTCCACCAAGTTTGCGGGCCGCGTCCGCCGAGCTACTCGAGGGCTTTTTGGCGGCAACACCAAGCGAGTTGTCGTCGTCACGTCTCCTCCGGACTTTCCTGTACATGATCCGTCCGCTTTCCGCCGAGCCATCACACAAGGTGGTTTTCCGGGCTCCTGTTCCATTATTCGCTCCTCTTCCCCTCATATCTTCATGGTGTGCGCTGCCGAGCGGGATTTGGCGTCTTTGCCTCCCGCCTATACCGCCTTCCGAAACTTGGCGAAGACATCGGACAACTACGACCCTCCCGAACTCGTGTTTTCCGAAATCATGGACATCTCTTCAGACCTGTCTCCTGCCCAGCTCCGCGGCGTCCTTCCTGGCCTTCGACAAGAAATCGAACGCCTGGAATCTCCGTCCTGCTTGTGGTATCCGGCTCCTGCTTTTGCCCAATCCCTCCGCGAAATGGAGTCCGCAGCTTACCAGACTCTTTCTGCCGATCCCACCTTTGCCCGGGACATGCCTCCCCTCGCACCCCCTTCGGCTCCCGCTGTCCACTCTAAGCGCCGTCGCGCCCGTCCAGATGTGACCGATACGGATGGTTTTACCCTGGTTGCACGTCGCGGCCCTGGGCCCGCGACCTCTTCTGCTCCTAGCTCCCCCGTTCCCCCGCAGGTTGATGGTCGGTTCTCTGTCCTCGAATACGTCCAGTTCGGAATCAATGACCGATAATGACCAGTAGGATTGCTTCTGTCCCTCCTACTGCCCTTACTTTCCCTGCTCTTTTCAGGGCTTCGATACCCGTTCTTCCGTACATCCCTCGCCCAGTTCAAGCAGCGGCCTACGACCTCTATTTTGCCTCCTGAGCCGTGTCATCGCTGCTCCGTCTGATGCACATCGTCATCGTGCCCTTCTCGAACTTGTCGCCCTCCCCAAACTCGTATTTCGACGCAATCATCCTCGCTTCCATCGCTCGAGCCGCTCTGAAATCTGCTCCAATCTTGCCGACCGCATTCGTCTCGCATCTTCCGGTCTTTTCGATGACCTCTTCATTGAAGCCCTCTCCCTTTTCGGGGCCTCCCACCCCCTGCTACCCATGCCGACGCCTCTCATTCCCCATCTACCCTCCAGCGCAGCCGCCGCTTACTGCACCGTGGCAGTCCTTCCCGCGCCACAGCAGCCTTACTGCACGATACCCCACCTGTTGTGCCCTCGGAAGACATCTCCGCAGACTCAAATCCCTTCACCCCACGCCCACGTCCCCCGTTCAGCCCCTCCCTAACTCTCGTCTTCCCCCTGCCGTCAAGTTTTCCGTTTCGGATGTTCGTAGAGCCATCCATAGCCTCGACCCGTCCACCGCCCCTGGATCTGATGGCCTTTCCCCGCTCTTTCTCCGTATGTTGCTTCGACCTGCGGGGGAGTGCATCCCGCCCGCGACTGTCTTTATGTGCTGACCAAGTTTGTTAACATGTGTTCCAACGGCGAACTACCGGACTCGTGCAGGGCCTACTTCTGTGGGGGCCGGCTCACAGCCCTCCACAAGCCCAACGGTGGACTTCGCCCTATAGCTGTTGGTCTCCTCCTCCGCCGACTTATTGCCCGCCTCCTCGCTCACAAGGCTTGCTCGACTGCAGCTTCCTATCTCTTGCCTCATCAACTCGGCGTGGGCGTTAAAAGGGGGCTGAGGCCATTGTTCATGCCGTCCGTCGCCTGACGCAAAACACCAAGTTCCAGGACCACGTATTGATCCAAGTCGATGCCCACAATGCTTTCAACAGCATTTGTCGACAACGCATTCTTGATGCCGTTCTGGACTTTGCACCTGGCATCGCGCGATGGGTTCACTACTGTTATGGGGATACCTCTTTTCTCTCATTCGGTTCATTCTCCATACTAAGCGCCGATGGCACTCAACAGGGGGATCCTTTGGGGGCTCTGCTTTTCGCTCTCGCTCTCCATCCTCTCGTTCTCAAGTTCCAGGAGCGATTCCGGCCCCCGCTCAACGCTTGGTATGCAGACGATGGGAACTTGGTCGTTCCCCGCTCGCAGGCCCTCGAGGCTTTGCAATTCTTCCAGAGTCAGGGACCAGCCATCGGGTTCGCACTGAATATGACCAAAACTCACGTATACGGCCTCTCCTATAATCCCTCTCCCCTCACTCTTCCCTGCCCCTTCTCCACGCCCGATGGCTTTACCGTTCTCGGCTCTCCCATTGGTTCCGATACCTTCGTCAGCGCCGCATTTCACACCCGTCAAGCTGAAGTAGATCGCATCTTTTCCTGTCTTCAGTCCTTCGATGACGCCCAGATGGCCTACCACTTGCACCGTTTGTGTCGAGCGCCTGTAAGGTTGTTTATCTGCTGCGGACTCTCTCCCCCACCAATCTACGGCTTTGGCCGTCAGCTTCGACCGGAAGCAGCGGGAGGCTTTCGCACAGATTCATGGTCCTTGCACCGACTCCGAATGGGAGCAAGCCTGCCTTCCTATTTCCTACGGGGCCTCGGCATTCTTCTCGCTTCGTCAATCCCTGAGTCCGCTTATGCGGCTTCGATGATTGATGTTTCCGCCGTTTCTCAGATCTGCTCTCCTTCTCGGGAGACCTACACCTGGAGGAAGTGCCTCGGGCCGCGATTTCTTTATTATCTACCCGTTATCCAGACCTTTCGGCTTCCCTGTCGCCCACTTCCCTGTTTCAGAGGTGTCAAACGCCGGTCCCGACGAACGGCTCCAGTCTGCTATCTCGTCTGAGCTTCACAGTTCGACGTTTGATCGGATCTTCCGATCATCCTCTGACCGCGACAGATCTCGCCTCCTATCTGTCCGTGAGTCGTCCGCCTGTTCAGCTTTCTCTACTTTACCGCACCCTCACCGCGGCACCTATCTGTCCTCGCAAGCTTGGATAGTCGCTGTATCTCTACGCCTCGGCCGCGCGATTTTCTCTGGTCATGATCGATGTCCGGTATGTGCTCGCCGTTCCAACGACATCGCCCCGTGCTCGATCCCCTGGGCAAACATGCCCTCACCTGTAAGTACAACGATGGGCAGACTCGTCGCCACAATGTCTTGCGTAACGCTCTCCATCGCTACTGTAAGGAGCTTGGAATTTCTGCCTCTCTTGAACATCTGCTTCCTCCCCTTCCCCCTTCGTCCTCTTCCTCGTCCGCCCTTCGCATAGATCTTTATATCCCTGCTGCATATGGCCTCGACCCGAAGGATATTGCTTTGGATGTCACAGTGGCCCATCCACAGGTCACTTCTCGCGTTTCCCAGTGTGCCCTATCTGGCGGCGCAGCTGCCTCAATGGCTGAACGTGCGAAACACACGCACTACGGTCTAGTCTGCCACACGAACGATATACGGCTTCTTCCTGTTGGTATTGATGTGTTCGGTGCCCTTGGGGCCGACGGTGCGACTTTCTTCCGGCGCCTTTCTACGTTCGCTGCTGCCCGTCGAGGCACCACTCCCCAATGGGAGCTGCACCTCCTAATCACGCGCTTTGTGTTCTGCTTGCATGGGTTACAAGCTCGTCAAATTCTTACCAGATGCATTTCCGATTAGTTTCTCTCTCATCCCCCTATGCATGTTAATTTCTCTGTAATCCCCCTCAGCATGTTCTCCCACATGCTCTTTCCACATCCCGTAAAGATTACACACACAATTTAATAATATCTGATCGAGGGGAATATTTCGATAGCCCAAGGATGTAAAAATATTTCTAACAACCTAGACTACTTATACTCTACACCAGGGGGAAATGTCTGGGTGCTTTAATTTTTGAAAAAATGTGGTCGGTTGGGGCCCGGGGTATCTTAGGGGGTTGCCGATGATGGAAAGTCCTATCTGCCAGCAAAGTTACCTGGAGCATACCACGAGATATGCCCGCCCTTACTCATCCTTCTCCCCACCAGCCTCTAACCCCTCCAGATCGCAGCGACATCACGGACGTCTTCGCCGTCCGAAGAGTTGAGATCAGACCAGTCCATCCAGCGAGCAGGCACCCACAAATGCTCCGTGCCGTAGGGTCCCATCACAGGCAGGTTAGTGTCCTTCTCCATGGCCGTAATAATCCCACTCTCGCGCCATGACGTCTGCCCATAGACGCCTTTGGGTGTTGTTTTGGTAATCGGCGGCTTCCACCAAGGTGGAAGAGTAGAGCTTCCCGCCACTAGTAGCGGGCGCGGGGTGTTCGGTACCACAGGGTAGTTCACTATGGGCCTGTTTCTTTGGGGAACAGACGGAGCCGAGTGAGAATCCGACTTAAGCATCAAATATTGCGAACAAAAGGTCCCTCACGGAGCGGTTCAAACCACGCTTTTCTGTCTTGGACGCTTTCACACGAGGTAGCAGATCGCATATGATTGCCGCCACCACGTGACCGATCCCGTAGTCACGCCACACAGTTACACTGTGCAGGCGGGTGAACCGTTGGAGTTCAGACACGAGTGCTTGACCTGTGCATGTAGCCCGTTGAGGTCTTGTTTCGGTTCACGGAGCAGGGAACGGACGTCACTTTCTAGAGCGAAGTAGACCAGTCGCAAATAGAGGAAAGATTCTCCGGGCGGCTTGAGCTTCCGCGGGACGTCCGACCAAGCGGCCTCCGTCCTCGCGAAAGGTGGGGGATCCTCCAGGGTGTCCAAAGCTGTCCCTTCTTCTTCGCCTTCCTCTCCGCAATCGTCTGACAAGTTGCACATCGGGGTGGAGGGGCCTTCACCAGGGTGAACCTGCTACAAAAATCAGGTGAGCCGTTCAATAATTTGGTAGACATAATTCAGGCTCAGCAATAATTATTGAAGTATTTTCCAGGTAAGCAATCATCCAGATAATAATTTGTTGGTAGCATAAATGTAATAATTATAGCCTGTATAATATAAAAACCCAACTGTAGGACATAAAAATTATTTCACACTGAATTCAGCAAAAATAGTGCCAGTGTAAAATAGATAAAATTATTCCTTGATGATTCATAATAAATATAATTGTGGGCCTCAATAAAAATATTGCTCCACAATTCAGCATATATATTGTAAGCCTTTACCATCACGACATCCCTTAGGGAACAGCTGACCATATTTTTCATGCATTAAAAACACCCCAAATTTCCCCAATTCAGCATCACTGTAGGACACCGGGATAGAGATTAAAATATTGGTCAATTTTCACATCATCGCGGTACCACAGTTGAAGTAACAACTTTACCAAATCTCTGTTCTCCCCTTCCTCTGAACTGAAGAGTTCTTGTATTTTGAGGATAATAGGGTGCAGCACCAGGTCGAAGAGGAGGCTCCAAGGTTGTCTCCCTGTTGGGTCCCGCAGACGCTTCTTATTGTGTGACTACCTATCACAGGAATGCGGGCTCGTTTGCGTAGCAATATGACCCAAGGCTGTAACTCTGGGAATAGCTGTCTCACCGCGGTCAGAAAAGCGGGTCTGCTGCCTATATTTAAAGCGTTCTTGTGATCGACAGTCAATAGCCCATATGCTGGGTCACTGCCGTACTCCTGAACGACTCGTCGGATTCCGTGCCTGTCTATGTCGGTACCCGACTTGTGGCGATACCCACTTGGAGAGGTTGGAGGTAGTCTGCCGCCTTCTGGGACACTCGCTTCACTAAGCAGCTACCGACCAACCTGCGCAGCGTCTCCCCAACGGCGATTGGCCTAGGCGACATGTCTTTCTTCGCCAACGGGTTAGTGGACCACCAATCCAAGGAGCGAGAACGGCTAGTGCTTTTCCAGTTGCTAAAACATTAACAAGTCTCGTAAGAGCTCCAAAAAGCCGGAACTCCCCCATGAGGATGGACACCTTAGCAATTCTACCAGGTGGCAAGGCTTTAGACTTGAGCCTCCGGGAGAGGATCCTGGTCTAAATGCCCTTACAGCGCCAAGGACTTCGTCTTCAGCGATCGGTCGGAAACTGTAGTTGGTAGAAAAATTTCACTGACTAGAGTTGTTTCATCAGGGGGCTGCTGGGGATGTTTATCGTTAAGGGCATCGATTACATCACTGGTAGCTGGTAGTTGTTCTAGCCTGGCCTTTCCCGGTCCCCACCTCCCTATCTTACTGACCTCCTCACGTTTTGTTTTCGCTCTTCTCGGCGCCCGCGCTGTACTTGGCGCGGGCGCCGATTTTATGTCCGCTCGCATGTCCTGGCGACGGAACAACCATGACTCAAGATCTCTCGCTGCACCGTTGTTGCTGATCGTTATTTCGAGTGGATTGTCGTCCCGCGCTCCCAGCGCACGTGGGACGAACTGGGAAAGACGTGTAAGGACGGCTCTTCCACTCGAACAGGGTTTTCAAAGTTCGCTGTTCCTATCGCTTTTCATCCTACTGTCTTTGTTACAGTCTCCGAAGGAACGTGGTCTGCGCAGCCCTGTCAGTCCGTCGGCAAGTTCGTTCGTCCGGAGTTTTCTTCGTCTTGGTTATCGTCGTCTGTAAGTTGTCATGCTTACACTAGAAGTTTTTCAAGCTGTCTGGATCCCGTATTTAGATGGTGGAATTTTCTTCCAGTCACCCCTTTGTGTGTGTGTCTAGTCACCCCTTTGTGCGTGACTAGAAGAAAATTCCGACCACATCTTCCATGCAAAAATAACCAAAAATTCCCCCCTTTGTGCGTGTTGGAGTGGGTGGTTCAGCCGTCGCCTGGAGATGTTCTTAGTCTTCTAGTGTAACCACTACATGTACGGTTCAGGTTTTTGAACACATTAAAAGATCCCCCCCCCCGGTAGAACGCCTAGCGGGCGCAAAGCTTGTGCAGATTTTCCGTACGCACCTTGTTTGGCCAGTTTTGTCGCCCTTTTTGCATTGACCTGTTGCTGGTCCGAAATGGAACGAGGTCGTGTCGTGCGATTTTTGGGCTCGTCGAGTGCTTGCGCCCATAGTGTTCTGAAGTGCCCCGCGTTCCTTAAATCTATTCTTTCCCTCATTTTGTCCGTAATAGAGTGCCACCGGTATTCACTGGAGCAGGAATCAGACGAGTGAATGTTCGTAAGCATAACTGCTGGAACAGAAATATTTTTGTGAGCACCTGAGTTGCTCGTGAATTATCAGCAAGACAAGCGTTCACTGCATCGTCCATCGACTTTGCATACGTCTCTGCTAGACAACCGCGGAACTTTGTCGGTACATGCGACATGACTGGGGTGTGGGTTGTGAAGATCTCTTTTTGGAGAGGCAGAGACTGTTCACAAAAATCGGGGCTTTGAGATGCGAAGTTGGGCCTCTGGTTTGGAGCTGCGGGAGCTGGGTCATCTGAAACCGGTACCGGTGTAATGTAGTCGACCTCCTCCAAAGGTATGTGCTCCAGGACAACCTGATCCATGCCAGCGATTAAAAAATTGTTCCTCCGCCAACTTTCCGCGATTAATTACTGCTTTTCCTCTCTGATCGGGCTGCGGATGACTGTACCTCCTAACCAGACAGCCAGCCGACCGTCTTCGTTAAAATAGTCCGCAATGACCCTCCAGTGCCAACAAACAGCCACTGAACCGCGGATTCATTAAACGAATATTCTTATCCAGTGGATGTAAGCTTACACACTATGAGATCAGCAGCACGCGCAGATCATCCAAGAAGACGGGCTAGTTGAGAGACAAGGCATCCGTCATGGGGCAATGATGCACTCTATTTTTATTCATGGATTCTAGTGCGGGATCAGGCACGGGCCCCGTCTGGAGGACCGGTGATAGGATATGTGCGCTGATGGTGAGTTTCTTGAACTGGCATCACGAAAGTGAAGGCCGCTTCAATGTGATGACGGGCACCAGTATGATATGAGCGCGGCTTGTGTTGCACAGGAGGGGGGACCCTCAACTAAGCATTAGGTTGCTGTGCTTGGTGAGTCCGTTGAAGTCGCCAATCTGGTGAACTCGGATTTACCCAAGTTTGCACTGTTTACGAGTACCAGAAATAATGGGCAAAAAACTATTCTCAATGTCCCTCAAATCCACCAACGGTTGGGGGGTGAAAAAGGGGGTGTCTTTATTGAGATGTATGGATAGGCTGGAACCCATTTGGAGTTGCAAATCTGAATGTCATATTAAATACATGTACCGATGGTCGAAGCAATGCACAAATCAATCCACGAACTGCAGTGTGTAATACGGTTTCAGCAGCCCGTTGTCTCGACATGGAATACAGCGCAGTGCCGTATGGCATTGTTGCCAGTGTGAAATATACAGTACTGTACAGTACAGGGGAAATGTCTGGGTGCTTTAATTTTTGAAAAATGTGGTCGGTTGGGCCCGGGGTATCTTAGGGGTTGCCGATGATGGAAAGTCCTATCTGCCAGCAAAGTTACCTGGAGCATACCACGAGATATGCCCGCCCCTTACTCATCCTTCTCCCCACCAGCCTCTAACCCCTCCAGATCGGCAGCGACATCACGGACGTCTTCGCCGTCCGAAGAGTTGAGATCAGACCAGTCCATCCAGCGAGCAGGCACCCACAAATGCTCCGTGCCGTAGGGTCCCATCACAGGCAGGTTAGTGTCCTTCTCCATGGCCGTAATAATCCCACTCTCGCGCCATGACGTCTGCCCATAGACGCCTTTGGGTGTTGTTTGGTAATCGGCGGCTTCCACCAAGGTGGAAGAGTAGAGCTTCCGCCACTAGGTAGCGGGCGCGGGTGTTCGGTACCACAGGGTAGTTCACTATGGGCCTGTTTCTTTGGGGAACAGACGGAGCCGAGTGAGAATCCGACCTTAAGCCATCAAATATTGCGAACAAAAGGTCCCTCACGGAGCGGTTCAAACCACGCTTTTCTGTCTTGGACGCTTTCACACGAGGTAGCAGATCGCATATGATTGCGCCATCACGTGACCGATCCCGTAGTCACGCCACACAGTTACACTGTGCAGGCGGGTGAACCGTTGGAGTTCAGACACGAGGTGCTTGACCTGTGCATGTAGCCCGTTGAGGTCTTGTTTCGGTTCACGGAGCAGGGAACGGACGTCACTTTCTAGAGCGAAGTAGACCAGTCGCAAATAGAGGAAAGATTCTCCGGGCGGCTTGAGCTTCCGCGGGACGTCCGACCAAGCGGCCTCCGTCCTCGCGAAAGGTGCTGCGGGATCCTCCAGGGTGTCCAAATGCCAGTCTCCTTCGTCTTCGCCTTCCTCTCCGCAATCGTCTGACAAGTTGAACATCGGGATGGTGCAGTACAGTACTCCCTTACAATTGATCTCTTAATACTCTCCGCACACTCTCGTGCCCTAACACTAGAAAAGTGAAAATGGGGGGTTAATTTACTGTGGTAGATAAGTGGGTTGGTACCCAGTAAACTAGAAAAAGATTTACCATCCCTTACTGTACATGATAATCATCTTTACTTCATGTTTTAGACCTAGCTGACAGTGTATGCTGAGCTTATATATGATGGTTGATGTTTTTGAATACATTAAAAGATTCCCGCCCCCCTTTGCAGCACAGATAGTGTAACTGAAAAGCAATTACGTAATGCCGTACGCTGGAGATCCACAGATCTCCGTAGAACAATTTGAAGGTACAGTACTGTACCGTACATGTACTGTACGGTATCAAAATGTACGACCACGTCAATTTTCCAATCTTGAAGATTGCACGGGCATGCTCCCATCCGCAACCCGCAACCCGCAACCCGCACTGCTTCCACGCTCTTGCTCGCAAATACGAGGATAGCCAAACCGCCCACACAACGCCCTACGCCAGGCTTTCCGACGCTTTTGCAAAGTTGCCACTTCAGACCTCGCAGTACTGTATGTACTTCCCCAGGACCTCCCCCCCTAAGGAATCTCTTCCATCATCACCCCACTTACCTTCCAAATCCATTGCACAAATATCAAGTGCTTATGGTCTCTTTTACAATCATATCGCCTTACATGTCACAGCCACACATCCTCACTCCCAATCTCTGGTCCCCCAGCGAGCTAATGCGGGGTGCGGCCGCTGCTCTCGGCAGACCTTTTTGAGTTGATTGTTATTGAGAGTTGGTGTATCTCTCTTTGCTAGTGATGGCAAGTGCTGGGATCAACATTTTATTTACTCCCGACAAAGACCCGTCTGGAGCTTTGTTGTCGGGGAAAACTAAGATGGTAACTGATAGGGGTAAATCGTCGGGAGAAGAGATATTCAAACCAACACCCCAAGAAGGAGGTGTTGCAAGCGACAAAAGTGCTACCATGGTATAGTTGAACGAACGAAAAGGAGTGTATAGGGAAGACAGTTGAATGGGCTACAAGCAAGTATGGAAGGGGCAGGGTCTACCACCTATGCTTAGTGACTAGGGTAAAATAAATGCTTCTTGGGTCTGAAGTTGACTCTCAACTTCCTAACTATTTGGGACTGAGCTTGAAGCTGTCTGCCAACTTGCTTGACCTCCACAAGAGGAAGCAGTTTACTCAGCTTATATAGACTTTTTGGGTATTCCTAAAGTCTCAAAGAAACATACTAAAAACCATAAAATGCATCAAATGGAATCGTGTGAACGAGAAAGACTAACAGCAGATACTATCAGGATAAATATCTAGGATATGGATAAATATCTAGATTCTTTCCTTCATATCTTAGTCCTCTACATCAGAGCCAAACAGTTCCCCCAAAATATCCATTCCGCCCAGGCAGTCCACATAAATATCCGCGAACGGCTTAGAATTCTCCATTGCCTCCTGCGAAATATTTAAACCACTGAGGACGCCCCCATCCAGTTCCAGAATCGGGAACACCTGGTCCATATTTTCCGGCCCCTTATATAGAGTTTTCAACCCTCACAATCCGTAGCACCAATACAGTACCATATGCCCTATTGGCACCGCTACAGTACGGCGCAAAGCCCCCTCTAAAAATAATTGAGAATAAAACTGTAACTACAGTGACAGTGCAGCCAGCACAGCATGCCAGCGCAGCCAGCGCAGAGTGCCAGCGCAGCCAGCGCAGAGTGCCAGCGCAGCCAGCACAGTATGCCAAATAATATCTACAATTTTCATTATATCACGCCCCTCGCTCAAGACGAACGTCCGGCTCGTCATCATTGTTCTTCTTCTGTTTCCGCTAGTGTTCTCTGTGTATTCATAAAATGTAAGGTCTTTCCTGGGGGACACATAGCTTTTCTTTAAGCTCCTCAAATGCAGTTTGCATTTCCTTGTTCCAGTAAAATTTTCCGTTCGTCGCAGTGCTGGCATGTAACGGTGCTGCAGTCTTGGCGAAATCTTTATAAATCTTCTGTAGTATGAGGCCAGTCCTAAGAAGCTTCGAACCTCCGTTTTGAGGCGGGCCTTGTGCCAACTTGATTTTTTTCGTTTTCTCTGGATCCACTAATTCCCTCTTGATCGACGATATGCCGAGTAATTGGATAGAAGTTTTCGCAAAGAAGCATTTGCTCAACTTAATTTTCAGGCTGTATGCGATATCCTCTCCACACTGTCTTGACATGCGATATGTGCTGATCCAAGGTTTTTGAGAATATACCACATCATCGATATAAACTCTTGCAAATGGAAGTCCTTTCAAAACCTCGTTCATCATTCTTTGGAATGTAGCTGGGGCATTCATGAGACCAAAAGGCATTACTTCGGACCTGAATGTACCGGCTTGCTGGTAAAAGTTGTTATTTACTTACATTTTTCATCCAATGGAATCTGCCAATAACCAGTGTAAAGATCAATTGAGGTGAAGTATCTCCCGTCCTTCAAGTCCTCGAGGATTTCCTCCATATTTGGAATCGGAAATCGATCGGGTATCATTCTCTGGTTCAGTTGTCGGTAATCGACGCAAAAGCGAAGTTTTCCATCCTTTTTGGTGCTACCACAACTGGAAATGACCATGGGGATGAAACTGGCCGAATAATATCATTTTCCAGCATACTTGTAACATTCTCTGAGATAAATTGGTCATATTTTGGCGGTTGACGTCTAGGCCTGTGGTAAATTGGTTGAGTATCGGTAAGTTCAAATGAGTGAGTGACCGGTACGCTTGCTTGTCTTAGATCGGAACGCTCCATGCAATTACTTCGGAAGATGTTAAAATGTCGGATATTTTCATTGAGGCGGGGGCTGGAAGGTGCTGTACTTTTCTTGAATTTCTGCCATTTGGCGCTGGTCTTCTTCTCGACTCCCTCCAAATTTTGAAGGACCTCTTCCGGCGTGCTCACATCTTCAGATATGGAATTCGATATATTCTTGTTTTCCTTGCAATTGTAATCTTCTTTCATGCTCGAATTCCGTCCTTTGATTCGATATTATCGCAAAAAGAAACACATTCAGGTGTCAACCTACCCTAGAATTCCAGTCTTCATCTGTTTCAAACCCAGAATCATAATCATCCCATGCCATGTTCAGTATCCCCGAGCGTACCCTTCTCCACTTCCGAAAGTGTTAGTTGGTTCGGAATCTTCGCTGTCATAGCTAGAAGTGAAATCTTCACTGTCCGTTTCTTTCAAATCTACCGGATGTGTGCTTTTGTCGAAATCCAGGGGCATCTTCACGGTTCTGCCGTCAACATTAACTGAAACGATTTGGTTGCCCAAGTCAATGCAGGTCCCTAGTCTTTCCATGGTAGGGCAGCCAATGATTGCATCGAAAGGGAGATCAGGCATGACAAGAAAGTCTACATCAACTTTAGAGTCCCCAAAGAACACGGAAACCTTGTCAACAGTGCCCATGCATTTTGATACGGTTCCATCCGCCACAGTTATTCTTCGAGTAGTTGGAATAATTTCAAGACCTAGATCTGTCACCAAAGTTTCTGAAATAAGGTTTGGAACAGCGCCCGAATCGAAAAGAGCTTGGGTTTGCATTCCCAATACTTTGACTGGTACTAGTTTAAGACGTCTTGGTGCTGTCGAGGCCGATTGAAGAAACAGTTTCTTACCCTTAGCGGACTTATTAGACCTGATAATTTTTTTGAGTTCTTTTCTCGCGTCCTCTGCGTCGCCCCTCAAAAGTTGACCAAACGTTATCCCAGTTGGGGCTGATGCAAGCTCAGCCACCAAATTGTACTTCTTCACATATTCTAGTACGTCCTTCGGGATATTCTTAAATTTCTTACTCTTTTTCGTCTTCTTGGCCGGAGTGACTCCCACTCCTGGAACAACTTGATCAGACCTCTTGGTTCGAGGAGGTACAGGTGCTGGGATATGCTCCAGCATTCCATAATCTAGCCTAGGTTTTTTCGATAAAATGTTCCCTTCCCCATCCCTTTTTGTCACATTGACTTGACTGATTTCTTCAGCGATGGATACGTTACCGGCATCCGTCAACTTTGATCCTTCTGTTTTGTAAGATTTTCATCTCTGGTCCTGACTCTCCTTGCGTCCGATAAATTTGCTCTTCTGTTGTCTTTAGACCAGCAGTTACTTTCATGATGCCCATATCGACCGCACTTTCCACAACGAGTGTTTCTATGTGGATTATCAGGACACCTATTTGCAAAGTGTCCAGGCTTGTGACAGTAGGAACAGACTTCTGCGGCCTTGGGGCCCCAGACTGGTTCTTCTTAATGGTAAGAGTAAGGCTTTCCAACTGCGAGGTTATCATGTCAAGTCGATTATCGAATCGGGTTTCCAACCTTTCTTCCAAGTTTTTGACATCGCTCCTGACTGATTCCAATGCTGCTGCGCTAGTAGCTGGCCTTTGATAATTCTTTTCAGGATGTACGATCGGCATAGATGTACGGGTTTCCCTCGGTATTTCACTTAGTGACTGAAACGTCTCCGAATTTTTGACAAATTCTACTATGGTACCCTTCAGTTCATTAAAAGTGTGAGGGCCCTTGATGAGGAGGAAATCGGAGAGCCGCTTATCCCCCATCGCCGCCTTACGCAGCATTCCGTACTTGGCTTGGGCGTTGAACCCAGCCTTTTCATAGAGATCACACAAGTATACCAATGAGCTTAACAAATCGTCGAAGTTGAGCCGGGCCTCTATGGCGGTACGAATCATCTCATCTGGTTCTACCTCCTTAGCATATTCTTTCACAAGCCACTCACATACCTCACCGAAGTTACGCCCATTCCCGTTAAGAGACCACCCGTTGATAAACTTGGCCTTATATTTGTGCTTTGCGTCACCATGAAGATAGGCGAAGATACTTTCGGCCTTCTCTTCATCGCTCTTCTCACGCATCACAACGTTGACATATGTATAGAGAAACTCCTCAACGTCTTCATTCTTGCCCCCTGTGAACGTTATACGAGCAGCGTTGAGATCCATGATTACAGAAAAGAAATCCCCTCGAATGGTTCCCTAAGACTGCTCAACTCGAATACCTCGGGTGCAACCCCCTCCACAAGAGTACCAAATGATAGGGGTAAATCGTCGGGAGAAGAGATATTCAGAACCAACCACCCCAAGAAGGAGGTGTTGCAAGCGACAAAAGTGCTACCGTGGTATAGTTGAACGAACGAAAAGGAGTGTATAGGGAGACAGTTGAATGGGCTACAAGCAAGTATGGAAGGGGCAGGGTCTACCACTATGCTTAGTGCTAGGGTAAAATAAATGCTTCTTGGGTCTGAAGTTGACTCTCAACTTCCTAACTTGGGACTTGAGCTTGAAGCTGTCTGCCAACTTGCTTGACCTCCACAAGAGGAAGCAGTTTACTCAGCTTATATAGACTTTTTGGGTATCCCTAAAGTCTCAAAGAAACATACTAAAACCATAAAATGCATCAAATGGAATCGTGTGAACGAGAAAGACTAACAGCAGATACTATCAGGATAAATATCTAGGATATGGATAAATATCTAGATTCTTTCCTTCATATCTTAGTCCTCTACATCAGAGCCAAACAGTTCCCCCAAAATATCCATTCCGCCCAGGCAGTCCACATAAATATCCGCGAACGGCTTAGAATTCTCCATTGCCTCCTGCGAAATATTTAAACCACTGAGGACCCCCATCCAGTTCCAGAATCGGGAACACCTGGTCCATATTTTCCGGCCCCTTATATAGAGTTTTCAACCCTCACAATCCGTAGCACCAATACAGTACCATATGCCCTATTGGCACCGCTACAGTACGGCGCAAAGCCCCCTCTAAAAATAATTGAGAATAAAACTGTAACTACAGTGACAGCGCAGCCAGCACAGCATGCCAGCGCAGCCAGCGCAGAGTGCCAGCGCAGCCAGCGCAGAGTGCCAGCGCAGCCAGCACAGTATGCCAAATAATATCTACAATTTTCATTATATCAGTAACCGTAGAGTATTCGGTGCGGGTTCGAGTGTAATTCTTGAGATCGGTCGGGTCCATGCGCAAGACCCCAAAACAATCCCAGTATGGAAAAAAACAGGCCTTGAAATCGAAGCCAATCTGGTGCTTCTTCGCGGAATTCTTACAGCCTGAGGTAATCTTTGTCCGACAGCCAGTGCTTGAGCTCGTGTTTGATCTTATCCGTTCTTGCTTTGCTCGAGTTGGTGTCTCTGCGTTCGTGGATGAGTTTTTCGCCTTCCCAAGGCAGCTGTATCTAGCGTCTTGACCAGACCACCGATTTGGCCCATGCTGTGTAGTCCCAGACCATGCGCTATATGGCGCTAGTGGTCTCCTGAGTATTGATCATTAAAGGATGCTTTTCGTATCTAGGGGGAAATTTTTGGGTTATTTTAATGCATGGAAGATGTGGTCGGTTATATCCACGCGGCTAAAGCATTATGCGGGATAAGTCGTCGCTGACGGGTACACTACAGTACATATATACCGGTCTGCCGGTCCCGGTGCCGAACGAGGTCTGTCAAGAATTGCTGAGTACATCGCTCTACGAAAGGCAGTAGCCCTGCTCTCGAGCGCGATCGCTTGTTCACAGATTATCAGTTCGCTCATACAACAACGAACTTCTGTCGCGATCAACCGACGACAACTCAACCGCTCCTGGCTCGGATAGATTTTTCCCCTTTTGAGGGCCGCTAGCCCCCTTTTCTGCTTGGTAAAGTCTTCGTCTTCTTCTCTAGAGTACATGACCTTCCTGCTGTATCTAGTGTCTATCCGCGATAGCACTGCCCCATATGACGCACACATTGTCCTCATACGTATGAGGACAAAATACACCAGTGATAAAAGATGAAGGGGTAAAAATAGTCCTCATAAGTATTAGGACAAAACCTCTTTTATCATACCAGAATGTACAGTAAGTAAAATTTTTGGGGGGGCCGTAAATATTTACTAAAAAATATACAGTATTTCCCGCTTAATTGCATACAGTTGGTGGACATGTATGTATGTATGCAGCTTAAGCGGGAAATGCAGGTAAGCGGGAATCAGACTGCAAGGCCATCGAATGGTCTTCACAGGCATAGAAAGCCCTTTATTTCAGCTAAGAAACAGTACACCGGACTAAAAAAGGCTTAAAGTACCGCTCAATTCGAGTCTGGGATTGAGCCTCTCGGCTAAGCTTTGCAACTTATCCTGGACGACAACCAAACCCTAATTCAATCCCTTTCGTTAGGCAAAGCGAGCGACATATAATTTTCGCCATTGCTAAAATTCTCTGCTGTTCTTTCAGAGATGGTAGCTCCAAGTATTCCCCCTCCTGGCTCGCCTCTTCATTCGCAACCCGTCATCCGGTGTACGACATTGCGTCACAATATCGTTAACGATAGAATCTTCATTAAACACTTCAAAATATTGTTCTCATCTTCCGGGTTTAGGAAATGCTCTACAGACATCCTTTTCGCTGTTGCAACAGCTGAAGCAATGTGAAATTCCAGCATCGTGGTAGTTTTATTCAACAAAGTACGGATCGACATGACTGAAGATGAATGAAACATGCAGCAACCCAGTATGTTTCGAACAATTCGAAATAACAGTCTCAGGGAATTCTCTCCATAATTCCGTAATCCAATTCATAGCAGCTAACTGATCGAGCTTGTAAATCTTAGTAGCATCACATCATCATTAAGTAAATAGCCTTTCCATCTGTAGCTGTCTAAATCTGCATTTGAGAGCTGCAATTATACCATCATTACAGGGCTGAATTCTCAGGGTTGTGTTTGGAGGAAGAAATTCCACCTGAGCAAAATCGAGATCTGGAATGGTTTCTGCAGTGCCATGCGCCGAACAGTTGTCAATGAGCAATAAAACTTTATGCCCAACCCCTAACCTATATATATTTGTTAAACATCTGCAACCATTCAAAAAAACAGCGACGAAGTCATCCATGCCTTCATGTTGTATTGATAGTCGAAACCCATCCTCGTGCCCTGTCTTCTTTTTAAAGCACAGAGGACGACAGGATTTGCGAATAATTATTAGAGGATACAAGACCGGGAAACCTAGACCCGCTTCACGGGGTCTCGCTTTTCTATGCGAGAGAACCGCTTCAGCGTGGAATAAATATCAGTGTGGTGACGGTCGGGGTGAGAAGCGACGTTGGCGTGGCATGAGGGCTGTTAAGAGTACTCCAGACAGAGATAAAGAGGTGGGATAGGTCAGTCTGGGATGGGGGGGGTGAGGTTTTTGTGGAGTACCGAGTTGGCTCCATAGGCTGTGATGTTATGGATTGTGCGGGCCGCCGTGGTCTTCTGGTTGCCTTTGCCCGTCTTGGTGGTAGCCTGAAGGGTGGAGAGGAAGTTTGAGGCTTGTCGTTGGAGGAGGCTGGTGAGGTCCGGGATTTGGAGGATGGCTCGCAGGTGGGATAGGTGGGTGGTGCTGAAATTACCTCTCGTGCGGAGGTAGGATGCGAAGAGGTGCCGCTGGATGGAAAGCTCGGCGTGATGGAGCTCATCGAGGTCCCACCTTCATACGCAGCACGTACAGGTACGTGCTGCGTATGAAGGTGTGGAGGAGGTGGCCAGGGCGGGCAGGGGTCATGTCAGTAGTGAGGGGTTGTTTGTAACAGGGACCGGGTGCCTTGTAGGGTACCTTGTGCCTGATGATGGTCGCGTCGGGGTGTATCCCCAGGGGGTGATTATCATCCCTAGGTAAGGGGCATTGTCGGAGAGAGGGATCGCCTCGGATTGGATTGAGAGTGGTTGTTCTGGGTGGGCAGGGTGTCGGGAGGTTACTATGCACTTGTTGGGTGCCCAGTTCATATGTGTGCCCGATGGCCACCTTTGACATTCGTCGAGGAGAGTCTGGAGGAGGGAAGGTTCGTGGGGGTGGAGAAGGGCGTCGTCTGCGAATAGTTACTGATAGGGATAAATCGTCGGAGAAGAGATACTAAGAACCAATTACCCCAAGATGGAGGTGTTGCAAGCTACAAAAGTGCTACCATGGTATAGTTGAACGAACAAAAAGGAGTGTATATGGAAGAGAGTTGAGAGGGCTACAAGCAAGTATAGAAGGTGCAAGGTCTACCGCTGATGCTCTGCGACCAGCGTAAGAAAAATTTTCTTGGATCTAAAGTTGAACCTCAACTTCCTACTACTCGGGACTCGACTTGAAGGTCTCTGCCAACTTGCTTGAGCTTTCCATGAGGAATCAGTTTACTCATCTTATATAGACTTTGGGCTACCCTAAAGCCCAAAAAAATCTACAGAAGATACCAGTAAATGCATGAAAACCCTTTGTGTGGATGGTATACTCTAAACAAAAGATACTTAAGAAACGAACAATCGATCTGGTTCTCTTAATCCACATTCTCTAGATCAGACCCAAAAAATTCCTCCAAAATATTCATGCTGCCCAAGAAATCCCCAAAAATATCTGCGAGCAGCTCATAACTCTCTACTTCCTCCTGAGAGATATCTAAACCACTAAAAATGTCCCCATCCGGTTCCAGCGTCGAGACCACTTGGTCCATACTGTCCAGCTCCGGCCCCACTACTCCAACACTTTCCATGTCTCCCTCCCCCTCATCCTCCTCGTCCTCCTCTTCGTCCTCATTTTCATCTTCCTGGTCAACCTCATTCGCGTAGAACAATTCCGGGGCTGCCTACTCCTCGAAGGTCTCCCAAGCTCCATTCTTGACTTCCCATCCTGCCCCTCACCTACCTCCTCCGCTTCATCCTCGACGAACAAGCGACGCACGAATTAGATCACTTTCTTTTTGGTTTGTCGGCGTAGATAGTCATCACGGGCAGTAGGTCTGAAAGAGAGTAGGGAATGGAGTTTAGGGGGCGGGAGTGGCGATTTTTGGAAATGACCTTGGAGGGCATAGGTTGTCCATTTTGGTGGGCTTTGGGGTGTGGTAGGCAATTGAGGTGTTTTGAATGGGTAGGGGAGAGAGGTGGTAAGTACAATGATCGGGGACGTTTGAAACTTGGAAGAAAGGGGTTTTAATAGGCTTCCGATGGCGCATTATTTAGATTTGGAATAGGTAAAATAGATCTACAAGGGAATTTGTAGTAGTGAATTTGCGCCCTTTTCTCAAAAATGAATTTGGAGGAGGTAAGCGAAAAGGAAAAAAGAATTTGATTCGGAGTCGATTTAGAGTGATAGATACAGTATGAAAATATCTAGATAAAATGGACGCGAATTTGGAGAGGACCGCGGTAAGGATAACCAAGGGTCAGGGAGGGCGAGGAAGGACCAGAACTACAAGCAGTTTTCGACAAGGGGAGGTAGTACAGTAAATTAGAAGTCGGTAGATGACGGCGATAAAAAAATACTTTCCGATCCGCGCGCGCCTCACACCCCCCCGCACTTAGGTCGAACGTTCCGTCTCGTCTCATCCTCATTGCTCTTGTTGCTCTTGTAGCAGTTCTATCCATTCATCAGGTAGAGTATATAGTTGACTGAAAGGATATGAAAGTAACTGATTTCCGATATGGTGGGAGAGTTTGTACCGTGCGATAACCGGCTCAGCTCTTTTATCAAGAGTTCGTAGATCCTGCGTATGGTTTCATAGTGTTCTCTAATGAGCTACCCTTTTTTCACTTCTCCAAACTTCTAAATGTAGGGTAGTAGATTTAGCATGCGAACCTCTCTGGAAACGGGTCCAGGAACGGGTTTCTGAAGGAAAAAAACTCGCAACGTAAGAATAGAGTCTTCACGAGTAAGGTGTACCTTAATGTTTGGAAGCACATGAAAATACTAATGGAAAAAAAGGAAATTACTTCTGCCTCTCGAGGGTCCTCCGCTATTTCGCGAAGCCAACGTGTAATTGGTAGCCTTCCAATAATTAAGTAGGCATAGTTTCCCCTTGGAGACTAGGCGGTGTTGGAGGTGATCCCCTTGGTGATCTTTCTCGTTGCTCTTGACGCCTTGCCCTCTTCGATGATCCGCCCCGATCACTTGATGGTCCTGCTCGTATCATCATGACGGTCTCGGGAGGATCTTGATCTTCAGTTGAGCTTGTTTTCCTGAGCGGAGAAACGTAAGTTCCCATAGAGGGTATGGGGCCATTCGATATTCAGTGTCGGCAGCTAAATCATAGCCTGTGCGTGATACCTCAGGATGCTTTTTTAGAAACGAATACACGCCTCTGTAGCTTTTAGCTTTTAGATAGAAGAAAGATATTTTTTCTTCTGGAACGATTCCATATCTTCCAATCGAGTAGTGTAGATTACCTGCACAAACTCAGGGCCGATTGATACGAATCGTCGTTCTTGTTCTTGAAAAGAATAGAAAATCCTCAATAGTAGGTTATAACCTTCTTCCGAGAGATATGGTCCGTTATGCATCCGGAAGCATAAGCAAATGTTAATGAAGAAGTGAATAAGTACGTATGACTCTGAATCTTCTTGTGAAAACAGCCGTACCCACTCCCAAGCTCTCTTCCCACCGATCATAATAATCATATAATTATGGGGTAAGATGTTCCTTGGGGGACAGGCTGTGCTATCATAAAAACCGCTTCCGCCCTCTCTTGGTACAACACGAGACGACGAGCATGAATGGGTCTCCTCGATTTCTTCCCTGAACTTGAGCAAAGTTCGTAGTGCGGGTGTCTCGCCTTAGTAACGGCGCATGAATTAGAGGACTTTGTTTCCAAGGCCGGCCACTTCACCATCTGTTGCAACGCCTTTCCGTGGATGACGAGAACTTTAGAACCGACCGTGAATTTGCGCCCCTTCGCCCCGACTGAACGAATCCCTAATTAGCATTGACTCGCTCCGCTTACCAATTACTTGCAGCTAGTAGCTCCGTTTCTCTTACAATTTCCTTCAGCCCGTTTGCATTGGATAGAGTATCCTCTTTTCGTCATTCGTTGGATTTTCCCGTATAGTAATTCAAACGGGGATTGTCCGTTTGTTCCCTTCATACTTCAATATCCATAGAGGATCTTTGGATGGCTTCCTCCCATTCCATGCTGCTGCCTGATAAAGTCTTTGATATAGCTCTTTTTATCGTCCCAACCATCCTCTCTGCTCTGCCATTAGTCATTGGAGCGTAAGCACGAACCGTCTTCCAATGAATTCCCCTTTTTTCATGAATTTAGTAACTGCCGTCGCTGTAAAGCAGAGGGCGTTATCCGATATAATCCTTTTTGGAATGCCAAATGGTTCTATATTTGTTCCTGTACGAATTTCAGAACTACCTCCGCAGTGGCATCCTCAAATGGTATCGCTATAGGCCAGCTAGTAAGGTGCTCCACTCCAATTGATATATACTTGTTTACTTTGGAAGTTTGTCGGAAAGATCCCGCGAAATCAACGGAAAAACTTTCGAAGAGAGCGGAGATTGGGAATTTCAATGTCGACGTGTACTTTCGTACAGGCGCGAACTTCTGGCACCCATCACAACTTCTCACGAATTCGAATGCGTCCTTATGGATAGTAGGCCACCAAAACCTATCCATAATGAACTGCTTTGTTCTTTTAAGATACCAGTGACCGATTTCTTCGTGGAGAGTCCTTAAGATCTTATCCCGCTCCTCTAGTGGGACAAACATTCGGAGACCTGTTCTGGTCCGTCGGAACAGCCTTTCATCCCAAAATAGAAATGCTTTCTGGTTCCTTCGAACCCAATCCTTGTGCTTTAGGTCTACTCTTCTTATTTCCAGACCGGTAAAAAATTGAATGATGGCCTCAATTTCGGCCTCATAGCTTTGGGGTTCCAGTTTTTCTACCCAATTACTCCTGAGACCTCATCAAAGCTCTTTCCCTGCTTTTGGTGTTCCCCTAAGCGAGAAAGGAAGTCTGCTAGTTGATTCTCCCGTCCAGGTCTGTAAGTTATCTCAAATTTGTACTCCGCAAAAAGGTCGAGCTCTCTCTCCAAACGGTGGTGCATGTCCTTCTTTTGAAATTCTGTTTCTAAGCGCCTGGTGGTCAGTCACTAGAGTAAACTTTTCGAGCGATAAAAGATATACCCTAAATTTCTTCAATGCAAAAACAACCGCCAGTGCCTCTTTTTCGCAGACAGAATATCTTTTCTCCGCTCGTTCAACGTTCTGCTAGCAAACTGGACCGGGTGAGGTCCACTTCTCTCATCATTTTTGGGACAAAAAGCCCCAACTGGATGGTCTGGTGCATCTGTTTCTACTATAAACGGAACCTTGAAATCAGGATAAATGAGGACTGGAGGGGCGCAAAAATTTTTTTAAGCTCCTCGAAGGCCTGTTGCATCTCCTGGTTCCATACGAATTTTCCGTTCTTTGACGTGCCAGAATGGAGCGGTTGCCGCTATTTTTGCGAAATTATTAATGAAACTTCTGTAATAAGAGGAGAGGCCAAGAAAAAATTTTTAATCCAGTCTTCGAAGCCGGCCGGGGTGCCAGCTTGATTTTCGAAACCTTTTCCCGGTCTACTTTTATTCCCTTCGATCGACTATATGGCCCAGTAGTTTTACAGATTTTTACAGCGCCTAAAATTCTACTGTTTAAAGTTAAAATTATGGAAATTTTCTGACAGAAGAATGTGAAGTCAGAGTTCAGATAAGAGTATTAGACAACAATATTCAGTTCTGAAAGCCAATGGAGAAAAAATTCTTTCAAATAATATTAGCAACTTCATAGGAACATTTAAATAAGGCTATAGAAATCTAAGCTTCCTCCAAACTAGCCTCGAGACTTGGTAATGAATGAGCTATCAATTGAGTCGCGGGCAGCATTCAGAAACGATGCTTTTAATAGGATTATGTCCTGTATAGGTACTTTCTATTTCTATTACAATATTTCATTCGATGACACTGGCTGACTGCCGGTTTGGCGATATTTTTAGAGTAATTATTCTTTTATGCTGGTCTCTTTACATTTTAGTAGTGCGATGGATTGGATTTCGAAGGTGTAAGGTATTCTTCCGTAATGAAACTTCGAGTTGGAAGTATTCTCCAATGCGAATTGTCTGTTTTCTTTCCTCCCATCAGCTCGTTATTAAAGTGAAGATACATCAGCGACTGACTAATTGTTTCATGTACATGAAATCTGCCACACAAGTTGACTGGGTATCAGCTAGCTTATCAACCACAGTAAACTAACCCTCACTTTCTACCTCTTTTGCTTTCTCTGCCGCAATTAACACAACCACTATCTTGGACGTACCAGGAAGGAAAAATTCCGCTTCTTTGCTCGACAAAGCTACTGAAATATGTTTAACTGAGCGCCAATAAATTGCAGTCATTCCTATACTGATAGAGAAACTAGAAAAAGAGCCTTGATCAGACTAAACTTAGTAACGTCCCCAGTTCACATCAATGCAAGCGCTCACAAAACTGTGATAGCTTGGTTCTATTTTGAATCCTAGATGAAAGGTTGATCGGACGTACTCTAATACTTGCGGAGGGCACCCAGTGGACTTTTAGGATGGATTCAATGGGATAAGAGAGTATAAAAAAGTATACATAGCTCCATACGAATGAGAAATAGGAGAATTATCTCCACTACAGGTTTCCTCAACAGATAAGTGAGTCAAATTTTTCTCCTTTCGTGACTTCAGTCTGCCCTTTTACAAAATGTTTTTAATGCTCTTAATCTCTTACTCCGCGAAATGAATGGTTTTATCTCCTGTTCGTTTTTTAGCAGATACTTCGTTAAAACAACAAAGTATACGAGAAAGCTCGGTCAATGGAGGGAGCACTTCAAACTAAGTCAATTCAGTTAATTTTTCTTCCGTTATAATAACTACGTGAAGAAACGGTAACTGTGGTCTATTTTCTAATTTAATGCTCTTTATTAGCACTATTGTTCTCCGAATCCTCCGCGCTTGGGAATTCTTAGAAAAATAGTATGGAAATAGTCTAGAGTACTCAAGTGTAGTCTTTCGACTCCACTTTTTCAAACTCTAAGGAACCTTATACTGTATTTTCTCAGATTCCAAGGACTTTTCAATTTATGTCGACTTTATAGAGTGAGAAGAGGTGGTAAATTGGTGCAGGATAAAAAGTAAAGTTTATTCAGAATGAAAAATTACCGTGAATAAATTTTTGAAGAGGGTAATTTTTTGTGCGGGATCTTGAGTTTCTTTCATATACTGTGTGAAAGGGGGAAAAAATTAATAGGAGAATGTATTCTTTTTCCAAAATGGACTACAGGCGACTAATTTTAGACCAACTACCGTATCTTAGAAATCAAATCGAATTAAATTTAGGATTATTCCTTTATATTTGCTGCAATGATTTCTATTTGACATATTCTTGAACTATACAACTATTAATACCATAATTGTATACAGAATCCTAACTTCTCAAGATTTTTTTGCTGTTTAAAGACAATTTAGATCTTCTTTGGATGCGTTCAAGAGGTTCACATGGCAAAAGAGACCGGTAGTCGATGAATAAAAGTTTTATATCCTCCAAGGAAGATTTTTTTACTATTTCGGGATGATTTACCGTTCTTTGTCGTTATTAAGTCCCAAAAGTACAGTTTAGACCACCATAGAATTGAAGCTTATTCCGGGTGGCTAAATCGGTACAATGAATGACTCAAACTCATGAGGTTCGAATGACACGTGTAAATTCAATCAAATTTTAAGTGCAATGCATTGCCATTTCTATTGTTGCTCTTTTTGAGTACAAATGTATTTTTTGTACACTATAAAAATTATAAAAGGTCTAAGATATCCTAGTCGTACAAATTGCACTCAAGGATTCCTTATTTTGCAAGTTTAAATAAATAAATAAATTTATTTAATTTAAATAAATAAATAGATAAATTAAGCTATCTGTTACTGACAGGGAACCATAACGTTGAAAATATAATTAATTGGAGGCTTATGATTTATTAGCGTATAGAAAATTACCGGAGAATTACTAATAGAATTTTTAATGAAAAACTTAAAATATTCGAAGAGTAGAAACCAACACTTTTAAAGAAAAACCTAGGAAAATCTCGCTGTGAAAGTGAGCGAAAATATTCTAACAACTTCCTCGTCTTCTACCATGCGAATGTGCAAAAAGTCCCATTTGGTGAATCATGTTCCATTCATTTAGTTGAGCAGGGAACTTCGCGGAGATTCGAAGATATGCTGCATACCTCAATACACACGAGATTTTGAAGATTGATTCACATAGAGGCCATTTTTGAGGCATATGCGCTTTTTGTGATTCGAAACTGCTTGATTATCTCTAAATTCTTTGCTTATCTTGAGAATAATAACGGTAATTTGGATAATCCTGCAGACTGCAAGTATTTCGCTACACTGAGATGCTGCAACCGCATCACAAGGTTACTTTGCTAGGAACACCTGAATTCGAGTTTACAAAGACATACATACACATTCTCATATTTGCACTAAACCAACATATCCGAAGCGTGCAGATGAGATACAAATTAAAATGCACCAGACTGCGACATGAAGTTGCCAATCGTTTAGTACATCAAACAAGAATGAAAAACTTAAAGCCGGTAGACGGTCGACTAATTTTCCAATACTTGGAAACAACTTAGAACGAACACACGATATAAAAATTATGACATTATAGAATTTCACATTACCAATACATAAGGTTCCAAGAAACCTATCTTTCCGTTTTACATGATCCAATCGGACATCAATCAACAACCGCGTAGGCGGAAAAAAATTTTAAAGAAACCAAACGATTAAAGTTACTTGAAAATTGAACTAAAAACGATGATGAGGGATTTACTGCTAGAGAAGCCTTACGGAACAGAATAAGAGTGCTACCATTTACCATATTACGTATATAAAAGAAAGCTTTCAGAATTGTATCATTCAAAGATGCCCTCGACTTAACCATCTTTGGGTTGTAATCACCCAAGATACAAAAAGTTTCCGTATTTAAAGCCTATTTTTTAAAAAGAAAATGGTCGAATTTATTTATTTCCGACGGCACTATTGCTTTTACTACGCAAAAGGTTGCTTATATTTAGATCCCAAAAGGGAAGAATAACCAACGGGAGCCGCGATTAAAGTTGAATAGACACTGCGCGTTTGAAAATGAGACTAGAACGGCTTGAGCACTAGTGGATAACTAAAACGACTCATAAGGTTTTCTTCCTTGATTTAAATGTAAAATGAACAGTTCCATAGGTTGAACGTAATCATCTTCAACCTGCGGAATTGGATATAGTTCCTTTGAATCTCCAGCCAAAAGCGACGTTATCGGGAGGCAATTTCCAGCTGTGGGGATAGAGAGTGTAGAGCTGGTTGAAACTAGCTGTAGCGTGCTAAGCACACACGAACAGATATAGCTTGAGCTGTGGTTGAAACTTTGGTTGAGGCTGGTAGGTTAAACCAACCACTTCAAACCAGGGTTTATATAGAACTACAGATAGCTAGATACTAAAGGAAATGTAGTCCAACAGTAGCGAATGAAAATATTTTCCTGTGAAACAGCCCTGACTGTATCGTAAGTAGCTCTTTCAGAATTGTAGTCGGTATGAGTGACATACCCTGACAAGATGTAAGACGTACATTGTTCCAGGTTGCATGGGATAGCAGGGCAACTTTGATTGGTAAGGAAGTTATATAATATCCTAGTGTACAACTCGCAAGTAACTATTCTAAGTGTACCAATGGGGTCAAACGCTGTGTTCAGAAGTGTAAGGAAAAGTGTGAAGACAGCAAAGTGCTTAGTAGCCCTTGTTATAATCTTACCGGTGGTTTGAATCTACAGTACGGTAGACGCAATAAATCCGTGTAAAGCTGTAAGGAATTTGAAGTGAAATATAAGATCACTTCTCCCCTGCAGATAGAAATCGCCCCGATTGTCAAGGTTCTGCTTGTAACTATTCAAAAATTCTCTTGAATTCTTAAGGTATGATTCGTGGAGCCAAGAGTTCTCATGATCTTCGTACCCCTTTATTTGACAAGGAATTTATTCTTGCAGGGTCTGTCTTGTGAGCGAGTATAGATTCAACTTCGTATTCCTTATGTCCGTTTTGAAATTTGAGGGGTGGCGGAGGTGAATTTTGTCTGCTATAATTATCTTCAAAGAACGATTTCAAGAGGATATATTTGAACGAATTATTTATTTCTCTGTCAATCATCGTTTGAGATAACTGCAGACGGTACTTCACACTGTTAATATCTTCTGCGGTTTCAAAAGGACAAAAATACTTTGGGTTCAGTGTTTTGGTGATCCGGCCGCATCTTCTAGTGATAAGTTCTTTTTTGGTAGCTAAACCTTATCATCAATTTTTGAACATAGACAGTCTATAATTACACATTTCGCGGTGGATTTATCGGTTTATCGGATTTGATTCTGGGCTTCCCTTAATGCTTCTTGCATATCTTCTAGGAAACTTGCTGCCGCTGTAGTATATGACACTAAAATATCGAACGGTACTGTTCTTGGTTTATTTCCGTATTTGAGGAGAAATGTTGAGAAAGTTCTGGTTGCATTCCCAGAGTAGTTGTAATCAAATTTAAAGTCTATAAGGTAATTATCCCAATCTGATCGTCAAAGCCAGCAAAAGCAAATCATTTCTTCTGTTTATTTTTCACTATCTCCGACTGTTCTTCAGTTGTGCGGTGGTATTCAGAAGAGGGGTATATCTTTGTTCCCAGTAGAGCAAATAGTTACTCCAAAACTTGCTCATGAAAATGGGATCTCGGTCACATATAATATTCTTTTGTAATTCATTGTGTCTATATAAATTATTCTTGAACAGCAGAGCTTTTTCATGGGAATCTGTATTTTTTTCGTTGTTATTATTCTTTTCATCTTATAAATTCTGTCTAAGACCGGCAAAACGCCGTTGTTTCGATTTTTCGACTTTGGGAGAGGTGTGATGAACTGCATGGGTATGTGGGCCCATTTGGTTTTCGATAGCTCTAGTGGTTGGAAAAGACCTACTGGCTTCTGATTAGTTGCTTTGGATCTTGAAAATTGGTAGGAACAAACTTACCAGAATACACGCGATCTCAAAATTTTCCAATAAAACTTTGGTGATATTCTGTTGACATTATTGTTTATTTCTACTTGTCCCGTGTTAGGCGTGTAATGATAGTCGTGCAGGAGCTGGACTCTAAAATTTCCTTTCGGTATACATGTTTTCTTTTTTCTTATCAGAAAAGCATCTCTCGACGATCAAAAGGAACTTTCGGGTCTTTATAATGGGTTCTGAGGTTCTCATCTCTATCATAATCTTCTGCAAACTCCACTAACTCAGTGCAGAATGATATGGTTGGAAGTTATTGGATTCTGAGGATTTCTTTTAATAGCTTCTTGGAATAATTAATTGTTCGGGTGATAAGATGACGGCACATCTTGTAGTTTCTTCGACAGTGCGTCAGCCACTACATTTGATTTTCCTGAGACTGGGATTATCTTTAAGTCGAAATTAACTAATCTTTCCAGCCATCTCACTTGTCTCGGCGAAAGGATCCCTGTGCCTGGATACCATATGGAATAGTGGACTAACTGAACGGTAAAAAAATTACCGTAAAGGTAGGATCTCTACCACTTTAGGGAATCTACAATGAACAACCATGTCCTCAATTTCAGAATCCTCGCTGCAGAACAGTACCATGTACTGTACTGTTGACTGTACTGTACAGTGTAGGACAGTGTACTGTACTGTAGCTCAGTGTACAGTAGTACAGTCCGGGAGTAACTTTACGGCATCAGTAAATGCAGTACAGTACTGTAAAGTGTGCAGTAAAGAGCTTACGCAAGAAGATTTCAGAAAATAAATTTCAGAAGTTGAATTACAGTTTGTAATTCAATTGCAGAATTCCAGAATGAAGTCAGACCTACAGTATTGCTGAAATGTAGGCAGTTACCTTCAAAGTAAAGACCCGAGAAATATGTATAAATGGAGACTATTGATTCCGATTTTTGCAAGTACTCTGACTACTCCACCCCCCGTCTTGTGTTTCCGCCCACAGAAACAGCCATGATAAGAGCATTCCTCCTCTCCCCTACGGCCCGAACAAGTGACGATTGCACCCACACAACAACGGTTATCCGCCTCGGTCTCACACAAGGTTCCCCACTCTCCCCAACTCTATTCTATGTCTTCATCAATGGCCTTCCGAAGCCCTGTCCAACATCATGACCCCCTCCCACATACATGCAAACTATTCAACGACAACGTCCTCCTCCACTCCCATGACCCTTCCCTCCTCGAGACTCTCCTCAACAAATTTCAACGCCGGGCCTCCGCCAGACGCATGACATGGGCACCCAATAAGTGCGAAGTGGTCACTCAGGACTGGCCCACCCCCGTCTACCCCTACACAAACATACGCTTTTATTAAATGTTCACTACACCGAGCTGGGTCACTCAGGCATCAGGTGATGTGAGAGACAAAGCACGGCGAGATACGGCATGGGCCGTCAGCTGGAGAACGAGGGAGGCGAGGGTGGTGACCAATCGGTGGTATTCCTTGGATGGGGGTTTCCCGCGGCGGAGTGCGAAAAAGGAGGCGACTTTGGCAATGGCCTCACTGGCAGGTTTGCCGATGGCTCCGTGAGTATCGAATCCAAGAGGGTAGAATTGGGCTTGAATTATTCCGCAGGGGCAGCGTAGTGCGCAGTTTTCGAGGCTTCAATGCGCAGGGTAGCCCCTCCAGAGGTCTTGCGAGAGTGGGGGATGGCCCGTGCGGTATAGGGGCTTGCGATGAACACGTCACGTGCGCAGGGAGCTGGGGAAGATTCGATGTCGTGAACAAAGATGTCCATTCGGCGGCGTTCCGAGTACGGGAGGTGGGCTTCGCAGGGGAAGGTATTTTCGAGCTTCGGGCGCAACGGTACAGAAGGATGTCGGAGGAGGGTATACAGTTTGTCTCGAAGGTGGTTGTGGCGTCGGAGGAAGCCCTCCATCGCTGGGCTGTTGATAGCATGTCTCCCGAGCGGGTCGAGGAGAGGCGGGGGTCGAGCTTGGGAGAGTCCACACCGTGGGCAGTGGCCCCGGCCGTTGAAGACGGGGTGACCAAGTCGAAGCAGGATCATGTATGTCCATATTTGGGGTTCGATACGGGTGGAAGCGCGGGAGTCCGGGAGGGTGAGTTGGCGGACCGTGTTCGACAGCTTAGGTTCCGGGCGAGTCGGTGAGCTGCACTTTCGTATTGCGGGGGAGAGGAGAGATAGCTTTTGTGGCGTTCAAGATGGATAGCGGATGTGAGGGTGGTCTGGACGCCTTGGATGTGACCGCTCGTGGGGCAAGGAGAGGTTGGAGCCGAAGATCGGCAGGAATGACATTGTGAGGGATAGATTGGTGGGTCCGTCGTATCTCGATGGGTAGGAGATGATGGTCGATGGGCGGCAATAGGTCGAGGGAGAGGTGGTAGGTGTTGAGGAGAGAGCTGAGGTAGGTGGCGGAGCGGATGGGTGAGGTGAGTGTGAACCCAAGTCCACCAAGTGAAAAGCGCAAAGTAGCACAGAGCCAGGAGCTGTCAGTCAGCTCTCGATGAATCTCTTGAAAGGCCCCTCGCAGTTCACGGTCAAACGTAGTTGGCGTAGAAAGGGTTAAGTGCGGTGGGGTAGTTCGAAGAGTGTAAATGAGGCGGCATGCGCTGGCGCAATAGCGTAGGAGATGGAAGGCGGTCTGTGGGTCACAGAGGGTGGGGAGAGCAGTCCAGATAGCGCGTGCTGCAGTGAGGCGGTTCTCGACGAGGGACAGGCAGCCGGGATCAGTACCAATGGGTGAGCCGAGGGTGTTGATTGCGGGAGCCGTGACAATCTTGCAAGGAAGGTTTGGGTAGAACTCTGGCCGAACCACCATGCTTCGGTCTTTTGCATGTTGATGTGGATGCCGTATGGACGTCCTTCGTTCGCTATACAGTAGTGTGGAGGAGTCGAGGCGCGTCGGGTGTTTAGGTTTACTGTAAAGATAAACCACTGTGCTGTACACTGTACTGTAGAACAACCGAAATGATCATGTCCTGGGGGTCGAACTCATGACCGCCAAGAGAGAAGTTTAATGCGTTCAGTATCTACTGGGGACTGCGCACGTCCTAACTATACGGTTAAGATCTAACCGGGTGTACTTCGTCGTCCATGCGCATCGGGGCTCGCGACAGGATAGCTTCAGCGATGGATGACCAGAGGGTGCAACTCAGTCGCTGGTAGATACGGCGGCGGATAACGCCAACTGTCGAGTGACACTTGGACGCGATCCGCGGAACTAACTCCTCGATAAATGCAATAGTTCCAGGGGAAGGGGCACCTAGGGAATCAAACGCCAGAGGTCGAAACGTGAAGTTCGGCGTGTAAGGCGCAGAAGATGGGCCAGTTGAGGGGGGGGAGGCGTCGGGCGATGTTGCGTTCCAGGGTTGTGACCTTGTCGCGGGCCGCCAGTTCAGCAGCGCCTCCGGCAACCTGGGTCGCCTTGGTGCGAACTGCGGCCTTAAACGGTGAGACGACAGTGATGTCACAGGCAATGGGGCGCAACGTTGTGCCTTCCGGGGTTGGGGGCGGTTGTACAAGGATATCGGCGGGCCGGAGCTCAGTGCCCGGGACGAGGAACGGAACCTCGTGCCGAGTATCCAGACCCGCGGCGCGGGTAACGTGTGTCGCAATCGCATTACAGAGCGAGTTATGGCGGTGACGACGGCCGAAACCAGGGCAGCAGAGGTCGGCGGCGTGATCCCCGAGGGTGTCCAAGGGGTGGTCACAGTGGTGGCAGTTGAGGGCATGGAGTCATCATACACTGGCAGTCCGAGGTGACGGCGGAGCATGGTCTGCCAGTGTGTGTGTGTGACCTTCGTAGCTGCCGTGGGGTGAGCGAAGAGAAACGCCGCAGCGGGGCTGCGGCGGAACGCTAAGCCACGGATGCGATGTCGAATGTCGGCGTCGCTGGTGCGGTCGGGTTTGGGGCATTCGCCCAGGAGTCGTCGTGCCAATGTACTCTTGCCCGCGCCTCTTGCTGCACCCGTTTGAGAAGGGTTAGAGTGTTGGTGGGTGAAGCAGCTAGAGTTGGAGGGTCAAGGGTGGAAAGGTCGACTATCCCGGGGATGGAGAGGGCGAAACGGCGGAGAGAAGGCCCAGCCTGACGGAGGAGGAAGGACCGGTCGCCGCGGTAGCGGCCAGAAGCAAGTGCACAAGCACGCGGCGTGGCGTATGCGGAAGTTCGCTGCCGTGCGGGCGCAGCATCAATGATGCTGGCGGCGGCAGCGCCGTGGAGGCACGAGGCGATGCTTTCGAAGCCCTGACCTCCGAGGTGCATGGGGAGGCAGACTTGGTCCCAGGCTCGGTCCGTGAGAGCTATGCCGTGTAACTTTTCATATGATGACCGTTGTAGATCATCAAATTCTTCTGCGGCGGACTCGCTAAGCGCGGATCTGAGAGCTTGAATGCATGCGATAGGAGGCATGCAGAGGCACAGATCCGGTGCATGTGGAACCGGGCGCGGGCGTCGCGGACCAGCAGGAGGCGGTCCAGGGTCGGCGGCACTGAGCAATCTTGGACCGGAGAAAACTCTCCGTGAACGCTTTGTTCCCAATGGGGGCCCCTAGAAGCGGAAAGCCGTCCCGCGAGCATTCTGCGAGAGGGAATTCCGCTAAGAGGGCTGCTCGATCCGCGGCATGACGTGAGGCCAGTATATGCGTGTCTTTCGTGGTTGACATGGAAGCCAACCGTGGGACCATCTCGGGCAAGGAGCCTGAGCGCCTGACGGATGGCGCCAAGGTTCCCGACGATCGTGCCGTCATCGGCGTACCATTGGCAGAGAGCAATGTTGGGGATCTCAGCAACCCGACGGATGAGGGGTTGGATCGTTAGCGAGAACAACAACATGCTGGCCGGGTCACCCTGTTGGGTGCCCTGGGCACTTGGTATGACGGTGCGATCCCGGTTCGGGACAAGCAATGGCGGTTGCATTCGGCCGTAGATCATGTTTGCGAAGCGGGCTAGCGAGGGGGCGAGCATTGGTAGGTGGTCCAGCATAGACTGCCGATCAACGCGGTTAAAGGCGTTGTTAGCGTCTATGAGGACCGTGGCGACGTTCGGGGTGGCGGAGAAGCGGCGTAGTGTCGTGCGGGTGTCGTGTACAATAGAGTCCAACCCGGCTTTAACACCGTTGGCCGTCTGATGCGGCGACATAACCGAGTGTGAATCGGCTATTGCGGCCGGGAGCAGTGCCTTCGTCACTATCCTGCGAAGCACAGACCCCGATGGCGATCGGCGCCCCCCCAAAATCATGATGTGAAGAGTTTAAATAGCGCCATTTCCTTATAAATTTCTTAAGTCCCCCGGAATAATCACACGCAGCACTAGTGTGACCGGAGGGAGAGGGGTTTAAACTTCCCTCACGGGGCCCGGTCGGGGTCAATGTGGTTAGATAGGTGCCCTCGAAAGAGGAGACTGCCCGGGGTGTTCACCCCGGGCCTTTTTGGTCCTACAAAGGAGTCATCATAAATTTTTACCCAATTACAGACACATTACAGTTAATGAGCGGCAGTTTGGAAACAAGATATTGAATTTGACATTAAACAATATATTGAATTTGACATTAAACAAGATATTGAATTTGAGGACAGAAGAAGAAGAATGATGCTCTATTGTTTGAAGACAAGTCAGAATTTGACATGATCAATTATGCACAATACGTGTAGTCAATGTCATCTTTTTCTGCTGAATTTAAACTCAAATTACGCAGTCAGTGTTAGTCGTTCACTATCGAATTCAAACTTTTATTTATCATTATCACCTTTGAGTTCGCAAGATGTTTGTCTCCCTTTTGTGTGCCCAAGAGCTTTCCAAAGCCGTATCTTACCCCCCGTGACACGAACCTGTGCGACTAGCATCCATGCTTCCCTCGAACTGGTCTATCGCCTGTCCTCCATTACCGATCTCTACCCTCCTGAGGCTGCCTCCAACCTCCTCGCTCTCCAGCACTACGATCCAGCCCTATCTACTGCATTTGGCCCCTTCGAGGCACTTCTGCAGTCACTGATGGCGCAAAAGTCCTCGCCCTCGTCGATCCAGATTCCACCACACCCTTCTTCTCACCTGCCGCACCGGACAAAGCCCTATTCTCATACCTTGCCGCTGTTATCCTCTCTATTTTGGCCAAGAGCTCCCGGCCCTATATCGCATCACAACCACAGCAAGCACACTGATCCCCGATCCAATTAAAGTTCAAACGTAGTATCAAATGCATTTCCGATCGGCCCGTCAGCAACGGCCCAAAGGAATTGGCCCCCCGACTCCACCTCCCGAAACCCTCGCCCAATACGGAACATTGTCCCTTCGAGATGTTTTCCCGTCGGTTTTTACCGGGCCCCGTCACCGTCGTTACCATAGCTGACCCTTACGCCAATTTCGTCTGCGCCGCTGCTGACGAGTTGCAACACGTTCAATCCGCATATGACGCTTTCTGTTACCACAACCATCACTCTGTGTCTGTCCTTCCTCATCATCTTTCACTGCTATTCCCCTGCCGCTGCTCAAGCCCTCTTTCCCACCCTTCAACCCAAAGTCGCCCGCTTCTCCAACCGCCCATGTGCCGGGAAGCCGAAAAACTACTTTATCGAGTGGCTGTTGTTCTCTACCTCGGCTATAACACCCCGACATCTTCAGCTTGCCTCTCCAGTCAGCCCTTTTCTTCCTCAAACCTCGCCCACATCCACTCCTCAAAACAACGGCCATGGCAGACGCCGCGCGGGCGACTGAACATGAGCCAGCTTCCCCTATGGCTGAAGCATAACTCCGGACGCCTACCATCTCCAACTAATTGTTCCTTCACGCATTTAACCTGCCTAAAAATTCCCCCCTTCATTGTCTCTTTCATGGGATCAAGCGCTTTTTGCAGTTATTTTGCCATTACAGAACTAATCATATATTTGGGTCAATGTGACGAAAGGAATTATAGATGTATCTCTTTACTTTTTTCAGTGTAAACTAGTGCTCTCCTTATCCTCGCTCCAGCTCTCTCACCAATCTTTCTTCATTGAGTAAGTCTACTGAATGTACGTAGCCAACACAGTATCTACATGTATGTCTTGTAGCCACGCCTATTTGGATTGATTTAAACGCGAAGGTGCGTACTTGCCACTGAATGCATCCGTTCCATTGTATATCTCAAACCAGTGAACCCTTAACTTAAAGACAACCCCGTCTTGGTTCTTCAGTGCATCTTGGACCTTACCAATCCAGAACGGCGACTGACTTGTACAACTTCCCCACGCACCGCTACAAAGTCATTGATAATATACTCCAGATCATTTCGTGTTTCTTCATCCTGACTTATCGGAATATTATCTTGTTCAAAATCAATGCATATTGAATCCTTAAGTACATGTTTGGAGTGCTTTCCATTCAACTCAAAAGTCTCTGCCAGATTCCAATGTAGCTGATCCTGTTGATTCTTGTAAACTTCATTGACGAGAGCTTGAAGTTCAGCCATCTTCTTTACGCTGTTTATGCGTGTCTCCTCTGAAAGGAGGCGCTCCTTACTTTTCTTTTTCCTGTAGGACTGACGAGCTTGGTTGTTGGTGTACTTCGATGATCAGGAGTACGAAGAAGAAAACCGGACTGTGTCTCACCAAAGACTCCATTAATAGATTTCCAGTCATCATTGCAGCCGAGACGCACCGAGCATCCTGTTCTATATGAATCTCTTTCACATTTAGGTTGCCCATTTATCCTGTGAAAACGAAAGTATCGGTATTTAGAGAAACAAGCAACTTTTGCAATACACTTTTGTTGAACGCAGAGCCCAGAAAAGTTTGCGATATGAAGCATTCGGGTGACAGATGGTTGTGGAGTGTAAGACTTCCGTAGTTGCTCCATTAGCTCTGACATAGTGATTGCATCATTAGTGCGTAAACGACGAGATGTGCCTGAAAGTCTGATCAATATCAGCATGAGTATGACCAATTGGCAGGAAGGAGGCAAAAATCTCACAGAAAACACCCCAAGCAACTAGAGACTCGAGATAGCAGAACATATACCGATTATTATTCTATCTGGTACAGTTATCTAGCTGAAGAAATAAACATCCGAAGAGCGGATTTGACACTTTTCACGGAAATGTTCTGTGGAGGGCCTCGATTACATGGTTAGCCCCAGTTTCAAACTGTTCAGTCTTGTATATAAAGAAAGAGACTTAACTGGGCCATGTTCTAAGACGCCGACGAGTTTAACCTTGAGACTGTGCCCAGTAGTGGCCTTTGTGCGGAAAGTAAAGTGTGGTAATCCAAAGGCAGACTGATCAGCTCCATCTACAATGAGAGAGAAAAATTTTCCGGATAAAGCGCAGCTCTTTGACATTTCTTTTGATATTCACGCCGTTCTTGCTCCACCCACCATAGAGATGTGTAAACGCCTTATCTGTTTCAACTGAATTGATAATCTCTCATCAGTTCCGCCCTGGCCAAAGCGTCAGCGAGTGTTTCCACATTCTTCACACTTCGTAAAGCGATGTACGTTGCGAACTTTTATCGAGGGACAAAATTTGTTCCATATATCATAGTAAATAGCTTTCTGACGGTGGCGGGTGATGGTAAAGTTGTGTATGCTCTTCAATAAACATCTCGTATACTCTCACTTTCTGAAAGTACGGAAGATGAAATTCATCCTATCGGTCATGCTATCTGCGGACTCTCTGCGAGCCTTTCGAGGTAGCAGATAATGCTATCTTTTTGGACTGCTGAATGCCGCCTACTTAGTCCCTTTGAATCATTCAAAATTTTTGCGTGCGGTGTCTGCTTCACTGATGCGTGCATGTCCCGTGAAAATCCGAACGTCTGCTCCAAGAAGCTGTAGCATACTGCTATTCCGTTTAAGTGAAATTTTCGAGTTTGGTTCTAGCAATCCACTCAAATACGTGCGGCGACATGATTGACTTGAGAGCAACACCTGCGACACTTCTGCTTTTAAGAATCGTATGTCGGTGTTTTCAAAACACTTCAACCCATCACAACATTTCATTGAACGAAACTTTTTGGTAGGAATATCCGCTAAATCCAACTTCCTCTTCTTTCGTAAACGTGTTTTCCTCATTCTTCCTCCTCGGCGGGACTTGTAGCGATACGGACGCTGCGGCCGACCAATTCCTTGATATTCATTGATTCGCTGTGAGTGCGGGCCTGAGCTTGTACCAACAAACCCTGTCGATGTAGATAAGGAGTAACTTTCATCGAGACATTCCCCAAACTGCTTTCTAGATGAATTTTCAGCATCAATCGGAGCTCGATGTTTTCCCTGGCTTGCCACGCATGTGTCCTTGAATTAAAGCTGAACGCGAACTGTTGCAAAGATGCCTCCAAAATTCTAGTGAAGAAGTGTTTTATCACTGCCTCTGCATGCTGCACTGAGGGAAAGGGAAATAGTAGAATTGTAATACGAAGAAAAGTTGCAGATATATCAAGACTGAATATTTCGATGTATTGGCGAGCTTTACTGTTTCATCAAGAATGAACATCAAACAACAGTTCAAGCGAATCACATCTGATTTTCTTCTTCCGCGGGAGAAAATGGTGGCGGAAATATGGATAGATACTACATTGAAAAGCCGTTGAGAACCTGTTCAGCGATATTGATATTCTAGCAACACATTAGAGGGTCCTTGCGTAAATGAAATTGTTATAATGAAACTTTATGTACTGTGCATATTCTGATTGGTTATGAAGCAGTAGTTAGCTCGACCTTGAAACAATCAAACACATCCGGGAAATACACAGATACCTAAAACTACTTTGATTTGGCCGATCTCCAATGTAATATTGATATTCCGCTAGATGTCTAATTTCAAATAGCGGCGGAAGTGTTTACTGATATTGATATTTAAAAAGATGTTGCTCTCAATTATTAATTTTGATTATTTCCTTTCTGCTTGAGTGAATAAAACGTTGATTCTAACGATTCCTTAAATCATACGATAGATTGTATCGTTGCAATCATGGACCTTCTCACATATTATTATAGTGGCTTCGATGACAAAAATGCTTCAGAAGTGACATATTAGCAACATACGTACTGGCGGTGTAGATCATAGATATGTAAGCTTCTACTCTTAGAAAATCAATCAATAATGGAAAAATTAATCTAAAACGAGAGCATAACGAGTTGAGACTTGTCTCCCAAAGGGATTGTGGTTCTTTATTTTACGTTTCATTAACTCACTGTCATACTTGCGTATGGAAGTGCCGGAGTGCCAGTAACACGAAAGTAATTTCAGTACGCAGGCAGCCCGTGATGCGGGATCACTGAAAAAAAATCAAAAGGCGTACGTCTGTAACAGTTTAATATTTCCATCACAGCCTCTTGTTGATAGCAATTGCTCTTACAGGCAAAAAAAACACCGAATACTAGGACAAAATGTAGTCCTGCGGGTAAGAAAAGTTTCAATATATTCGTCGGCTACGATACTAAAGGTTTTCTTATTGTTCTTCTTTGCAATACATCAATGATTCTTATTACAAGTAAATGATTCATTTTACGACGTATGATACCAAATGATTCGTTCGCCTGGGTAAATCATACGAAACGGCTTTTCACCTAGAAGTTGGCCTTACTGTTCACACATACTGATTGTGTTGATTGCTTTCAGAAAAATTGACAGCTTTTGTCTTGCTAATCGTTAAAAAATTGTACTCGAACCTAACGAATAATGATTTCTGAACGTAACATTCATGACCCAAAGAGTCCATAACTAAGACTTTTTCCTCTGTTGCGCGATTTGCACCTATTTTCATGTTGGAAATACTGAGTCAGCGTTCGTTCTGAAAATGAATTGAATATATATAGAGTTTATTGAGCGGCGAGGAAACTGCATAACCTCCATCTTCAAAAATCATCGCCCTTGGTACATCGACCGAAAAAAGAATCGATTTTCCCTCCCAATACATGGAATGCCTCAGAAAAACAAAGCTTATGAGAACTCCTTTCGGCGTGGAAAATCTCGTAACGGAGATGAGGTGGTAAGCTATGTTTGCTGATGTCATGGAAGGATCTCTGAACACAACAGTGGAGCCGGCTTCTTGCATTCCCCTCACATGCATCCGCAAAATCAGCCGTTCAGGTGTTGAGCGCATGAAAAGGATCTTCGGGAACGTTGACAGAGCCATTTGAGGGGCGCAGATGTGAATAACGAAGTGGGAATAGTTGCAGGTTCCGACTCTCCTATCGTGATTCCCCTCACTGGCACGTTCCATCGATACGTTGTCAATCATTTTAGAGAGACTCAAGAAATGTCGGAGGCAGAAGCAAAACATTTTTCAAACTCTCGAGATGAGTGGTTTGGAATATTGGACGGTATGCACAGGTTAATTGCTTTGCAAGAATTGATTGAGGATGATTTCGGTAGCTGGAAAGGCTCTTCGTGGCCAGTAACGATCTTGAAAGGTGGCCACGATATTGGAAAGCTGAGACAACTTGCAAGGCATTCAAAATTCTAAACAACTCTGCAGAATTCTATGTAGAGACAACTTTTTACGACACATTGCGGGGACTTCGAGACGAGGCTTCTAGATTGTGTGCTACGGCAAATGGAAAACAACCTTTGGCCAAAGATGTGGCATCCACTTCGACGGAATGACACATAGAAAGGAGAGTACTATTAAGCAGACTGCAGCAACTGCATTGCGTTTGTCAGAGGACGTTATAGAAGTGATTGATGAAATTATGAATTCTGAACACCCGTAACTCGTTTCTATTGCGACAGAGAAGGGCAATTCGAGCCAAAAGGAAGTTATGGTACTATTTGACTGCCGTGTGTATCGCCGATTCGTCAATATTACGTCTCTGAAGTCCGCACGGCATTTATGAGGGCAGAGGTGCCGACGAAGTGAAAGCACAGATTAACACTCTTTATAGACTGCGAGGTCTTTGCAGGGCTAATGGATACAAGGCGGCTTCGTACAAAGTCGTGTTGGATCAGTTCAGAGAGCTAAAGCAGCAATGAAAGAAGCTCAAAAGTTCGAAATCTACTTGAAAAAGATCAGTGGCCGGAAGATATGGCAACAATTCATCGAAACTTTTACAGACATGCAAATTTGATGATGACGTGCAATAATGCAGGAAATGATCGTGATATACTACCAACAATACTAGAAAAGTATCGTCACGCTTCCCTCTGTCGCTCCCAGAAAGAAGCCAAGTATAAGGCATCCCTTGAACCTGAGAGAGAACATTTGCACCCACACTTGGGAGAAAAGTAGCAAGGACAAGAATCATGCGACCAGAGTGTGACGCCCAAGAAGATGATACATCAGAGGATTCGATCGAGAATCCTCAACTGGATGAAGAGGATGGGATTGCTTCCGCAGAGTTTAGGGGAGATCGATGTTTGACGCTCAAGAAGGCGACGTGTTCTAAATCTCGGGGAGTATCATCCCACGTACACAATGTTCAGAGAGGCTCGAAATAGCACAACCGGATCGGTATGGAATAGATTTTTGGAAGAATTCGGTATTCATTGCCATCAAATGAAGTGGCAGATGTTTTACAAGGGAAAATTGAGGAAGATGCTCCCTTATTTGACATGATATTGACCGATCCACCATATGGTACTCCAAAGTCGCGCTCGCGAGCCGGTACTGCGTACGAAACTTTGTAGGGGACGAGGAAATGAGAGCTGTTGCCCAGGTTTCTCGTAAAGTACTGCGTCCTGGAGGATGGTTTTTGTGTCACGTCTATGCTTTACACTAAATGGCTGTCAGCTTTTCGGGATTGCGGTTTCGTCGGACTAGATACCCTTTCGTTATGGTGAAGAACACCTCGGAACTACAACAGTGGCGTGGTGATGACTTTCCACAAAATGCGTCTGAGTTTGCGTTTTTTGCCAGAGCACCAGGAAAACGTACTGATGGATTTAAAACGGACCTACGAAGTCCATATCATACAATATTGACAAAAGAAAAGCGAAAATTTGCTGCCATCACAAATGTTCCTGTCAATCGAAACAAACTGCTCAAACCTGGTACGAAGTCCCAGTTTTTGTTGAGGAGAAGAGCACGAAGCTTCTTTGCGAGTTGCTAACAACTTTCTGCCCCGAAGGAGGACTTGTTTTAGATCTATATGATGGCACTTTAACGACTGCAATTTCTTGCCTGGAAACTGGCCGAAAATGTGTGGCTATAGAAAAGAATGCAGATTGCTATCGTTTAGCATTTCAGCGGCTCCGAAAAGTAGCACTCTAGATCTCTCTACAACGCAAGGGAAGAGCTAACAAACGTATGGCACTTAGCCACTCACGAAAACCAGCCGTATCTGTCAATTCGAGCCCATCAATTATTGCAATGAAATATCCAGATATGAATCCCGCAGACATCTGCGGCAGCAGACATTCCCAGTAAAAGAGTCCAATGACATTGAAAGGAGGACATATCGTAAGGCTTTTTAATGAGGGACGCATTGTAGGGATGGGTACTATTCAGGTGAGGTCCAAGATCCCTCTTTGCTGAAGAGAAGTATTCATGGATTTACGTTAAGAGAATTCGAAATTGCAGGACAAGATCTAATGTGCATCTATAATGTTAGAATTTCTCAGGGAATGGGTTCCCTGCTATATCCAGACAATTTTGGAGGAATAGAGTGTATTCAAGTAACACTTGGTGAAATAGGCGCCATCTCAAAGAGATGGCGCCAAAGAGATGGCGCCTATTTCACCAAGTGTTACTTGGGATCTCAAAGAAATGGAACCTGATAGTTAGCGGGATCTCCTCATAAGCATAGTATCCATAACAAAGACAGAGTTACATGTTGGAAAAACAGAACTGGTTTCGATATAGTTTTCACTACAGCTTAGCCCATAAGAAAGTATTTTCCATCACGTTTCGCCAACATCTTGACCTACCGGTACATGGGGATTACATAGCCCCGATACGCTACCACCACGGCCACGGGCCAGCTGACCCGCGTAAAGGTCTATTCTCGCAAGGCCGCCGGTGGCGCTGAGCTCACTGGTGCAGCAAAGGTCCAGATAATTCAGTCATAACTGTAAGGAGTTTGTTCCTCCTAAAATATTTGCACACATGTTCTCTACTGTACTCCATTGTACTCCACTGTAATCCACTATCTTGAACTGTGCTCCAGTTTACTGCACTGTACTCTACTGTACTGTTTCTGCAATGTAGATTCTGAAATTGAGTAAATGGTTGTTAATGACCGAAAGTTATCTCACATGTGCTGCGTAGTTTTCTCGGCATCATTAAAAGTTCTGGATGAAAAAGCGACTGGTCATCTAAAACTTGTTTCCTGCTGTTCCAGCACTGCGCAAATTTCATATTGTGAAGCATATGTGGCTACGTAGATAGGCAGTGTAGCATCGAAATTTCTGAGAACTAGAGCGCTGCAAAATAGTTGTTTGAGTACTTTGAAAGCATCATCTTGGGGGCGGCCCCATTGAAAATTGACATTTTTCATCAATTCTGTCGGAGATTTAGCAAGTATTGAACAAAATTTCACGAATCTCCGGTAGAAATTGACAGAACCAAGAAAATATTGTACTTTTTGCTTATTCTTTGGTATTAGCCATTCCATGACTGCACTTATCTTATTTGGACCAACAGAAATACTGCTTTGAGAAATAGTGTGTCCAAGGTACTCCACTTTTGTAACTCCAAGAACGCATTTAGATAATTCACCAAACAAACTTTCCTTTCTGAAGATTTCGGGCAAAGTTCGAATATGATCCAAGGGATCTTTCTATGTCTTTCTGTAGATAAGACTTTCATCCAGATAGAAGATCACAAGTGAGTCGAACTGGACCTTGAAATTTTCATTCATTAGGTTCGTGAAAGTATATAGGGCATTGGAGAGTCTAAATGGCAAAGCAAGAAATTCAAAGTGATCGTATCGTGTCCTGAAGGACGTAAATGGATTCTAATCTTCGTGTAGTCTAATCTGGTGATAGCAAGATCTAAGATCGAATTTGCTGAAGTAGTTTTTTCATTCAAACTGGTCGAAAATATCGTCAATTGGTGGTAAGGGGTAACTGTTTCCAAATTAGTCTATTTAAGGCTTTTTAATAAACAGACATCTGTATAACATAACCTTTTTTGCTCAAGAATAGATTCTGAGCTATCTAAAGGCTCTAACACGGTCGAATAAACTCAGTTTCTAGTAGCTCGTTCAAAACTTTTCAAATTTTTAACGCCTTTCTTTCAGAAAGTGTATAGATATCTCTCTTCTGCGTTATTTCTCCTTCCTATAATACTGTTTCAAAGTTCTGCTTTCTCCTTGGTGGAGAAAACCTTGGAAAATTCTCTACAAATGCATCTGCAGATGTTCGAAAACGTTTTGTACGTATCGAGGGTAATCTGGTGCTCTTGGCTCACTGGAACGTAAACGTCTAAGTGAAACTGCAAATAACTCATTTTTTCATCTAAAACACTAACTGCGGTACTAAAAGATACAATTGGACTAAATTAGGCATCATCAACAATAACTACGAATGAATTTCCATTATGTTCGAATTTCACCTTGTTATTAAGAAAATGAAGGGGAAAAAGAAGAATGATGCGTTATTTTTTGTGGGCAAGTGCGCACTACACAGGACCTCGGTTTCCGCTAGACGGAAGATTCCGGGGAATAGCTGAACCAATTGCCCACTCAAGCGAGAAAGGGACCTTAAGAAAACTCCACCACCTAAACCAAGTATTCAGGAGCTTTAAACAACTCTCGCTGCAAGCAAAAAGACTTGGAGATATTGACTGCGGCAAAATCGGCGAGAACGCCGGAGTAACGAGCTTGACGACCAGCCCGCAGGGCTGTGAAGACAACAAACCCCTCGCAGTCCGTCAAAATGACGGCGTAATGAATCGCGGTAGGGTACGGTGGACTTCGCAAACCTTGTTCGAGTAGTAGAGCCATTCTTGTACACCTTTACAATTTCATCTCACGTGCGCTGGGGGCGCGGAGATGCAATCTGTTACAGTACAAAGGTAATAATAAATCAACGTGCAGCTGTACTCTATGTACTGTAACAAAATGCAGCACTGTGCATTTATATTTGAGTGCGTTAGCTGAGTTGGTATTTGGATCACACTCTGTTAGGATACTCTTATCTATCTTGTATATGATGGTCTGCGATAGTTAATACCTTGGCGATACAGTGTAAAAACCTACGGACGATACCCATAACCACTGTGTAACACAATCCACTCGATGTTGCCATCGACAAGAACGTTGCAGCAAGAGCTCTGCAGTTGATAATAAGGCAATTGATTTTCGTACCATGCGAAGCTCACGATTTTTTCCAAGAATTGCATCATAACGCTTCAACGGGCTTACGGCAAAATACAGCGGTTCAATATGGGCCGTAGTCAGTACAATGGTGGCAGCAATAATTAATTATTGAATTATCTGAGTTGCGCTGTTAGCCATTTCAGTCAGATCTATGGAATCTCTGGTCCCTATTTGATGTTTCTTGTAGAACGATTCACACAGAAAGTTGATCTCATCAACAAGGTCTATAAGGAGCTTTGCTGGCTCACCAGCAACTATACCCTTGATATTTGAGCGGCCTTGTGATTTCTCTCAAGTGCCGGGCAGAATGTTTCAATGGACGTTAAATTCGATGTTATGGTGGGTAAAATGGATCATTTTGTTTGCTTCAACGATAAATCTTGGGTTTCTTTCCATAAGTCAAGTGTTCTAATGGTTCATCAATTAAAGGGACTGACTGGGGATCTTCAATCAGTTCCTCCGGGTTTTTGGACAGTTCTTAGCCATGCTGCCTTTCTGTCTGCGCCTGAGATAGAGACCTTCGCGCTTACGTCTTTCACGTTCTTCTTTGCCAAGCTTTAATAAACTGAGAGTGTTATTTTTCAGCCCCAGTATCATTTCTAGGTTCCCAATTTCCTCTGGTACTGGACTGCAGTTTCAAGACAAAGAGCTTCCATTTCAATTCTTCTCTCTGAATAATTTGGTAGGTTACCGGTTCCAGAACGCCAATAGGCTGATTCCAATCGCTCTGAATCTCTCATGAGGTAGGCTTGACGTTTTCTTTGTTGCAAAACAAGTCCCAGATAGAGGGCTTTAAACCGCGAGAATAACGATCTACCTGGTCTTTACCTCCAATTTCGTGCATATCCAATATAATTTTGTTTGTGGTCTTCTTTGAAGGTAAGAACATCATTGACTTGTTTCGAGCGAGCTAGCTGGTCTTGAGCGATCTTCTCTTTGTTCAATGTTTCAAAAAGCTAGATCAAGGCACACTATATGGTCTGCCAAGAACTTATTCTTTCCATTCTTCTGATTTTGGAGTGGACCATCCGCCACTCAGGGGATTTCCCAGCCAAGAAGGTGAATGCTATATGCAGGAGTCCGCTGCCATCTTTTCATCGAGGTAGTTGTCCATCTGAAGACACCAGCTCCAATTTTGATCCATTTCCAGTGAATGTAGTTGGCTTGTTTTTCTTTGGGACAGACTGACTATCCAAGGTACATTACTTAACGAACTGGCCTTGATTCGGGCTTTTACCAGTTCAGACTCTAAAAAATACCATTTGCTCTGCAATAGAAAACTATGATCTGTGTGCGACAATGCAGCTATTTTCATACTCAAGATTCTGCTGCAGCTGATACACCATTTGTATAAGGGGCTCTAGGGTGACTTTCGGCTGATCCATAGCTCTTAGGTGCACAAAGGAAGTAAAAGTGCCTGGCCTGGTATGTGAGAGGAGTTTTTGATCTTGGACGTGTACAAGAGTTGATATTTGTACACGGTTTCTGAAACTGGAGTAGCAAAAAGTCGCTTAGATGGTTCTCGGGCTAATTGCACTCGATATGAAGCCTAAATCAGGCCAATTTTTTAAAATTACAGCAATCATTATTGAAAAAAGGTGCTTTAATCTGGTGGCTCTCCTCGCATTTTCAAATTCCGGTCCTTCTGACCTAGTGGTTATGTGTAAGTAGCTACTGGTGAAGTGTTCGCGGGTTCAAATCGGCGAGGAGTTCTTATAAACAGCCTTCTCTGGAGTAAGGATTGAAGCCAGTCACGTCGGGTGCGTTATTGTAGCCCTTCTTCCGATTCTTGTTTTACGGTGGTTGTCCTATCTAGGTCCTGATGTCGATCTGGACTTATACTTTTAGTTCCTACTACTAGGATCTGATGGCATTATAGGAAAGCTTGCTATCAAAGCGGAATCGTGAACGCAATACACAACGGAGTCGATTGAGAAAAGAAATTATTGTTATTTTTCCTTTTTGTTGCTCAAACGCAAGCTGTACTAAATAAAAGAAAGTTATACTCATGGCCCCTGACTGTGCGTCGATTCTGGGCCCCGTTATGGTGGCGGACAAGGTCTTGTATACCGAGCACCTCAACATTGCAGTCTTTGCACTTGTACACCTTGCTTGCATGGCAGATGTCACGACGGAACGGAGTTGCTCGAACTACTTAATGCGACTGCAATTGACTGGGCAAAGACGGCAACGAAATGCAGAAGACTTCGGATTCTTGTTCATCCAAGGCCTTTTCGAGGCCAGCGAATTCGATGGTTCCACACCCGTTGAATCGAAACAGAACAGGCGTTTGATAGCACTTGAAGCCTTCTCGAAGGAGACCTTGAACTTTTCGATAGCCTTGACGACTTTGGGACGATTAGACGCGACGCGAGGGCTTTCTCGGGACCAAGGGTAAGGACTGAAGACCGGTCGATGGGGATAGGGCAAACGATCGACAAGGGGTGTGAAGCTCCTCAACCATAACAAGGGACATGCTTCTGGATCTGAAAGTGTTCGGGGTAATACGAGATCATGGCCTGAAAGATGGCGTAGCCCGGTGTATTAGGCTACTCGGGTCTACGTCGGGCGAAGTATGCGAGCGAGGCTCTCAGGGGCAACGGACGAGGAGCAGTCTTGTGATCTTCTTCCTCGCCAATAGATACGCACTCAAGTTTAGTCTCTGTTTCCAATCTGTAGCTGAAATAGGTCTAGTAGAGATTTTTATCCCAGCTGTGGGATTGTAAAAAACACAATGAGGCACAAATTACTTGCTATGATACCACTTTGTGGACTAATAAGCACACACGAGCAGATACAGCTTGCACTGTGGTTGAAAATTTGGTTGAGGCTGGCATGGTTAAACCAGCCGCTCCAAACCAGGGTTTTTGTAGCCTACAGGCAGCCACATACCAAAGGACATGTAGTCCAACAGTAGCTTATGAAAACGTTTCTCGTAAAAAGCCCTGACGGCATCGTAAGTAGCGCTTTCAGAATTGTAGTCGGCACGAGTGAAATATCCTGACAATATGTAAGACGTAAATTGATCCAAATTGCATGGGATAGCAAGGCAACCTTTGATTGGTTAAGTAGAGATAAATATAACAGTGTGTAACTCGCTAGTAGCTATTCTAAGTGTACGAATGGGTCAAGCGCTGTGTTCAGAGCTGTGAGTAAAAGTATGAAGACATCAAAGTGCCTAGTAGCCCATTTTGTAAGCTTACCGGTGATTTGAATCTAGTGTACAGACATGCAGTAACTCGTTTAAAGCCATAAGGCATGTTAAGTGAAATACAACACCAGTACGTAATTTCCTTCAGAATTATTCAATTTATTGTCAACATCATACTGAAGAGAGAATTATCGGCATCTTCATGTCAGCAAGCCCATAGTTACAGCTCATTATGGTTACCATCTCACCCACATCCAACTTGTAATCGAAGAGAGGCCGAGTCTTGGCCAGCTATTGCAATATTTATGTCTACATTTTATATGTCTCAGTTCTGAAGGTACCGGTTTGCAAAAAAAATAGTGTGGATAAAATTTTCTGGAAGAGGGCGTAATTTGGGTACTGTATTTTAATTTTTATGATTTCAGGTATACAAGAGTGTCAAATTCATGGCATTATTTTTTTCGAAAATCTGCAATAATTGAGGGCAGCAGATGCTAGGCTGCCGAGGTTACTAAGCTCAATCGTGGGACACTATGTAAGTCAATTCAATTCTGTCACAGCGGTGTTGAGCTGTAAGGATAATCCTTAACATTTCCTTTCAATTAATTTCCTTCTATTCGAAATCGTCCACAAAATTCCCTTTAAAACATTTCATGTTTATTCGGTATGTTTGTTTGAGACTGTAAGGATGGCTGAAAGTCTATGTAAGCTGAGTAAAGTACATTTTACAGGAGAGAGACAGCTAGTTGGGAGACAAATTCCCACAATTTCAGAGATTGAAAGTTATCTTCTGCTTTCAGAGATTGAAAGTTATCTTTCTGCCCAATAAATATTTCTTTGAAGCTATTTTCTGAGTATATGTCTTGGACTCTGTCTTTTCTATACTCACTTTCGGCCCCTTGCTCCCCTTCCTTATTCATCCCTTGTCGCTACCAAAACCATATTTCGGTAGCACTCTTGTCGCTTGAAACATACTCTTCTTGGAATAGCGGGCTCTGAGAATATTATCCTCTGGAGAATTACTCCCAACAAGTACTTAGCTCCTTTCAAGATACATAGAAGACGAAAAGCTTCCAACGTACAAGTATGCTAATTAGCCTATTAAAAAATAATTCCATACCTACCGCCTTGGGATTTATGTTCCACGGGAAGAGACTGTGTAAAGGTTAATAACATTGAAGATTTGATGGTGTTAAATGATGCATCTATCAATGAAGAATCATTGAACAATATATGCTCCAGGTTCGACGTGGTCCAAAAATCTCCAACAGAGGTAGATTGTATCAAAATTGTTGCGAACGAGGAAGCAGAGAGAAAAATAATAATGTTGGCATCAAATTGCAGCTAACCTTACTGACGCTTAAATATTCTCTCGCTTATTACACAGAACCTCTACAAATTCTAAAGAGTTCTCCATGCTCGGGACCTCACTTTAGCGGTGGATTATAACAAGTCAGAAGGTTTTCTTACCAAAGGGGTTCCTTAATACGAAGAGTACTTCGATGGGCTCATTAGATATGTGTTCGACCGGTACCGAGAAATATTTTCGAATATGAGCTCCACATAGTATATCACACAGCAGCAGCGGAGCTAAAGTGAATCTTATGCAGCTGATGCCACGATAAACAACTCAAGGTGAACTTAACACTGGCTGCACGTATGAAAATTATTTCGCGTCCACGAAGATCAATGTTTGCGCAGTTGATATTGAAGCAAACACCTTGGCCTGGACGCCCTTCAGAGCCTAGGTAAGTAAGTCTTCCAATGTCACTAGTACGCAATGGTCTGAGAAAGTGGACAGGCGATACGGTCATTCATAAATTAATGGGGGGGGCCGAGAGATTCACAGGAGGCTAACGGGTAGAAGAAATCTAAAATTTCGATTCATCCGAATGAGAATGAAAGCGCACTATTGGAATCATTCCATCTCTTTTTTATCCGAAAAGTGCATTATCATTTGAAACGGGATCTTCTCTAAATAAAGGCCATTTTTGAAGCAAAAGGCTGTGGAAAAAGAAAAGCCGTGACCAAAATGGGGAAAGAGGGGAGTTTCAATTACTTTACTGAAAATGTGTCCCATAGCCGCACATGGGATGTCAAGGAAATATAAAATGACCAAAAGGAGACCGCTCTGAAAAAAACATAAAATGGGTCACATATTAAAGTAAAAGGAGAAATATAGCCTTGCAGAACCAAAAGGCCATTTTCTAGTGTTAGGTGGAGGCCTGTCGTAATAGAACACCCACGTGCGGCGCTTGGTTGGAAATTTGAGAGAAGGAAACCATCAATCGATCACCTGAAACTTGATAGGTATATCTTATCCGAGAAAAAGACAGACATAAATGGTAACCTTTTTCTACGGTATAGTTTTCAAATGATTTTAGGCCATTACATTGTAAAATTTCTATATTGGAATGATATAATGGTGAAAATTACTAAACATCCGGCGAATGAAACATATGATCACTCGTTTTCTTGGATTTAGCTTAGCGGGTCTATGCATAATTCAAACAATTTGGGCTGCAAATCTTTCCAGTATCTGAAAATCATAGTGTAGGCACACTTCTATATGAACAGCAAATATACCCTTACAGATCCCCTTTTACATTTCGTTATTCTCACGGTCCTAGATTCTATTTCTTTCTATCAGATCTATCTTTGAGTATGTAATTTTCCCGAAAGTACTATAAGCTCGCCCATAGAGTACAACAGCCTCCCTTTTGCGCTTCTGCTATATTAATCTTTAACATTTTGTCCTCCGTCTTCATCAAAATAGTTTCGATACTAACTAGAAACGTCCAGCTCCTGACATACGTTAATCCAATCAGCTGTTATACTTCAGCCCATTCGACATCAACGCAGACTTTGGACATTTCACTTCTAGATTTCACGCTCATTTAACGTATTAATGACCAAAGTATATGCAGCACTACTTTTATTTACTCGGAAAGATTTTTAAAGTATATGATTATGTTCCCATATATCTAGCTTAATTTAAACTTGCGGTTTACCGTGTTCTGAAGAACAAAGTTTACATGATATTTGTTTGAACCGATTGTTCGACCGTTCAACCGCGTTATAATAGCAAAAAATGCAAGCTAATTTATAATTATCACTCATCACAACTGATGCAAATACTGTTATCCAATCACATCTCGAAAAATCCGGAGAGACTACAGTTTTGACACTCCAAATTCCAGCTTTTTCGTTCTATTTTGGAGTTCTAAGTGTGCTCATTGGACAAAGTGGCGATTTAGCTCGCCTCTAACATTTGTATTTGTTACTTTGCTTACATGACTTTTATGAAGTGCAGGAACGTAGATATTTCTCATGAAATATCCCACTATTTGCAACTATTCTGTCATTTGAGCCCTTGAAATAGCATAAATCCTAGTAATGGATCTAAGTTTTATTTTTGACTTTCCACTCTGAAATGAATTTGCAGGTGGATGGTTAAGCTTTTTGGCACTTATAACAACTCTTGCAATGTGACACAGCTACGGATTCAACGTTTTATAGACGTGACCAGTCACTTCTATATTAAGACATAGATAAGTTGGGCGGGTATTCTCTGTCTCATGAAAAAATATGCTGCAGCAAAGTGTTCCTCCAATGCAGCGTATATTACGTCTGGACTTGAACCTGATTTGTGATATAATCCTGGTTGGCTTTTTGTCCTTTTCAGATCCTTGAATGTACATAAATGCCCTTTTCATCGTCAAATAGCGGTACTGCATCTCTTATCAGTACATCACTCAAATTTACTATGGTTTTACCGATTGTGACCCTCTTTTTCACGTCTTTTATTTGTATTTTAATATCTTTCGGGTAATCACTAATCAACCGTAAGCTAGGAGGCAATCCTTGACGAGAAACCAGATTCACCTATCTCTAATCACTTTATGTTAATTGCTTCGAACATCGGTAGATGTATTTAATATGACATTCAGGTTTACAACTCCAAATAGGTTCCAGCCAATCCATACACCTTAACAAAGAAGCCGCCATTTTCCACTGTTTGTAAAACTACCACGTAATATACAGTATATCTTACGTGGACTTGGGCCGGTATTCACACATCGAGTGGTAATAGTAAGCTTTTATTGAATCTAGTAGAATTTGTTGCATCAAATTTAATCGAAAGCTATCTGTTTGTGAGGAGGATGTTTTAGTAGTACAAAACAACCCCACACCATAGTAATCGCGGACATCTGAAAGCGGGTATTGATTCCTCAACATGTATAACCTTGATTACGTTATGGGTCCAAAATACCTCGCCAGCCTGTAATCAGTTCACTACTTGAGCCGTGGGAAAAAATGAAGACAAAGGAAGTATTCCTCTATTGGATGTTAATTCAGAATGTAGGGTATAACGTGTCCGTATTGAAGTTTTTTGCGGCGCTAAGGAAATTTGCAACTTTATGAAAACTGCGAACCCTCACTGCACAGACACGATCTATTTCAAGAAATTCGAGATGAACTGTGAGAAGGCGTCGAATCTGATCGCTGCAAACTCAGAAACAGAGTTTCGATAGATTCATTTCTTGTTTTCGGGAGGCTTTTTCAGGTAGATCTAATTTGTGTTCCAACAGCAAAGACAGCCAAAAAGTTCCCCGATGCTCAAGCGACTCGATATATGGCTCACAATCAACAGCAATGAAAATCGGCAAAATGAATGACATGACATTTTGGATGAGTTATACTTTCATGAAGAATGACGTTTACCCTCCATTTTGACAGGATGGCCGCCTTCGTAAACCAACTGAGTAGTATGAGAAGCTCAATTTCGGAAGAGCTCATTATACCGCTTTTATAGCATCTATTGAAGCACCTGATCTGGCTGTCATCACAGCAACTATAAAAACACAGACTGATGAAAAGGTTGAACAGTAAACCGTGGCGGTTCGTCTGTTTGAGGAACGTAGAGATCTGAATTCCAATTTACTGAAACAAGAGTGCGAAATGTCTTCTACTGACAAGAGTAGTCCTAATTACGCAAGGTAGATGCGGAAGAAGGCCGAGAGGAAGGGAAGGGGTGGCTATGAGCTAGTGTTCAAAGAACGCATTGGTACAAAGCAGTAGAGATGGAGGAAATTTCGAAGAACTTTGTGACGCCTGCTTTGCCTGTCATCGTACTTGGAGTCTGAGCATGTTTTCGATCGGATCCAGAACTGGATCGATTAGGTGGAACAGCGAGAGCAGATCGGGAACCGCGATTGCCCCCAGAAAATTGTGATACAGAGAAGAGGTCGACAGCAGTTTTCCAAGCATAGTGTAGTGCAATGGGCATTCACACTGTACTGCCATCGGCAGAGCTGATTTTAGTGATCTTTTTTTGATCTGGTTCACTGCTAACCAGCGGGCACTGTACAGTACAATAAGGGCAATTTCTTTTCGCCCACTATTATTTTGATACTGTATACCCACCCGATGGGCTTGAGTGCTTGCAATCTGGACCACTCGGCCCCCAAATTGGACCTGATATTTTCGCAGGTGAAAGGTAACTATTGGGCCAAGTGTCGAATTTACTGATCTCTAACTTGATCTCCCTAAATTCACTCACCCCCCCCATCGCAGATAACCCTAGCCTACCCAACTAGTATTTAACCTACCTGGCCACTAGGCCCAAGAGTAAACAGCCACCCCGGTGTTGGCTCTGAACTTGACTCCTACTTCTGCCTTTTGCAGAAACCTACCAACGGCAACTTTGGTTATAACCACGTTTATCCGCCCAGGTTCCCCATTTCTATTTCCCCCCTCTCTATCCAATATTACAATACCCCTTGTCGTTTGTTTGTGATATTACTCACGCTTGGCGCCCCGGACTCCGGCGTCTATATACAAAAGTAAACTTCAAGGTTGTCGCTGGTGATAACATCCTTATCTCCAAAGAGATATTCAGCACAGCTGACCACACTACTACCTCTTCTTTGTCCAGTGTTACATCCCTGGTGTATAAGATTCTTTGGAATCGATCCCTATCAAGGTTCTAGCATTCCGCGGACACGGCCCGGCCTTACAACCCGGAGGACAGATACCGTTCAGCAATCCAAGGAATTAACCCCGCTTCCAACTCCATTTCTCCGCCGTCGGCGAGCTGTGCTACTGCATCGCAGGTGCTTAAAGAGAAAGAGGGACAGCGAACACCCTGTGGGTCTTCGTATGTGTGTGTTGGGTTTCTCATTGTCTGACGGTGTTCCGTTCCCAGACGAAAGAACTGCGCACCGCGTATTGCATTACACAAGGATGCCAATATATGCCAAGGTGCGTTCGGTAGAGCAGTGAAAGTGAAACAAGAAGATTTGGAGCGCACCAAGTGGACGAGCCCAGTCCGCGGCGTCGGCGCGGAGAATCATGCAATCGAATGTGGAAGCGTGGAGTCCTGAGGTGATGGTAGACTGGAGTCTTTCACGTGGAACAGGGGACGGGCAGCGCTTAAAGGTTGCAATGGGGTTCAATGAAGAAGAGAAGAAGGGATACAGGGAATAAAATAGCGATATGATGACCATGGACTCATCTAAGCGGGAATCATTGGAGAAATGGAGAAGGATAAACAGGATTGGGAATTAACTGATGAGAGAAGCTTTTTACACAACTTTGACGTGAGCAGCAGTCTAGAAGAACCCAATAACACTATAAGAAATTGGAATAGAGGCCTGGATCCAAGGACGGCAGTGACAGAGGCCTTGCAGCTGCTGGATTGCTCCCCTCTGTTTCTCAACAAAATCTAGTGTCATAGATTAGGTATGGGAAAGTGTCCAGAGCAGGTGCAGGGGCTTTCAAGCACCAGCTTACAAGCAATTTAAGTAGAAGGCCAACCGGGCATCCTTGGTTGCCTAATATGATTGATATCCCGCTTTATGCGAACGAACGAGTCAGTAACATGGGCTTCGGAGCTAATGTAGGATCCCAGAACCTTGAAGCCAGGCGGCATCGAAAAGGGTAGCGGTAGAAGGGCAGAAAAGCAAAAGATATGGCGGAGATATGGGTCTTGCTCAGTTGAGCTTGAATCCAATCGTTTTCCAAGCGGTGCGGAAGAGTAGAATTTAGTTGACTGCGTCCGTATTAGAAAACAATTTTCCCATCTTCTGCCTATTAAGAATCTAGGAGAGACGAAAACCCGCCATGAAAGGACAAGAAAAGCGGCTGTAAGCCAAGGGTAAAAGCAAAACGCCTAACGGTTCGTCTGTTGCCCGAAAATGAACTGAAAATAGAGAAAAGGACTAAATAAAAGCTCAGTGCTCTCACTGTAACAACAATAGAACCAAAAACAGAAATTGATTTTAATGATCAATCTGTATCTGACCATGAGTTCAGAACAGACTATGCATCTATAGACGCCTACATTAATACATCATTAAGCACCTCTAAAGAAACATGAGCATTGCGGTTCCCAATCAAAAAGGAGACTTGTCTACTGATTTATTTCGTAAATACATTGTGCCCCGTGAAAACGACGAAGAAGTTTCAAAAAAAATTCAAACAAAAGTATCAGATTTCGGTTCGATAGGATTTTGTTTTCCACTTCGGTGCCTAAGTCGGAACAGATAGGCCCATCTGATGGAACTAGTCGGAACAGATAGGCCCATCTGATGGAACTAGTCGGAACAGATAGGCCCATCTGATGGAAAAAATACTGCCTCTCGGTAAATACTTGAGAAAAAACAAAGCCATCAATACATTAGTTGCCTACTTCCCTGTATGAAAAAAATTATTGTTGACAGAGTAAACGCATCACAACGCAAGACGAGCACAGTTCGGAAGTATGAAATACAAAGAAGACCTAGACACGTTCCTTACCTGCATTTTGTTGCGTCACTGCAATTTAGACACAGTTGATTGAAATAATGAAAACAAGCGCATATCCTAGTCCCATTGAGATCTTAATTTCAGTTCTCGGTAATTACAATTCGAGTTTCTTATCATTTAGTCTCTCCAATATCAGATTTTTCTATTGAAACCTTGGCCTCCAGGGCTCAGACTCAGTGAAAAGAAACATGCTAAAAGATGAGTTTCTCTAGTCAGCTTCTTAAAAGAAGGATAATTATGAACCATGAACCACTGGAACGTTTCGAAAATCACATGAAGGCAGTATAACCAAGGCGAGGAAGCCGGGTCATTTACATGTAGATGTTGCAGGAAAAATCAACAAACCATTTATCTGGGAAAAGTAACAGGATACCATTAATGGTGTAGCAACAAGATATGTATCTTCAAATCGGTGCGAAAAACTAGATGAGTCTGGTGAGCTGATGTGTTACCGGGGTACTAACGGTCCGGCAGCAAGTAGAGTACCATGCCATGCCGGAAAAGTACAGCACTATATATACTGTACACATTGTATATAAGCTACCGCAAACATCAGGAGGAAGAGAGGAAGTCCATTTATTGTAACAGATAAGCAGCCTGATACCCAGTCAAATTGTATGTTAGTGTCTATTAACATTTTCGCCTTTCATTTTTGTTAACATGAGCAGTAATATCTTGCATACTTCTGCTATTTCACTACAGCCATAAATTTTGTCATTCATGGCTATTGGCTTTAGACCGAAGCTTCAAAACATTGCAAGAGTTTTTTTCTGTGTTGTGATGCCCGTAATAAATTGTTACAGCTGAACGTTCAGTTCCGTTTCTTCATAGGTAGCACCGAAAGTATGGTACTTCATGAATTCTTCCAGAAATAGGCTTCCGAAATAGTACATAAGAGAGTAAATCTCACTTACTTGGTTCGAAAGTAATAGGAAGAAGGAGCTTAGTTTGTACAGAGTCAATTCAGGAATATAGACCTTCACAGAGAAGTTCAATCAAGCCATTCACTCCCAACAAGATCAGTGAGCCTTGCTTGACGAAGAATCAAGTTCGAACATTTGATACTGCAGAAAAGGCTAGTCGTTCAAATATTGAGCATAGCAAATAGTCGTAATGAAAAGAATAAAAACCCTAAACAAAGTTGGCAGACAAATTCAATTCCAGTCGCAAATAGTTGTAGTGCAATGCGCAGTGCGTAGTTCTTCTCGTCTAGGAACGTAATTAAGTCAGGAAATGGGAAAACCAACACACACGCTCCAAGACCCACAGGGTGATTGCTGCCCCTCTTCTCTTTAATCACCCTGCAATGCAGTAGCACAGCTCGCCGATGGCGAGGAGAAGGGGTTGCGAGAGCAGGGGTGATTCCTTGGACTGCTGGTCGGTATACTTGTCCTCCAGGTTTTAAGGCCGGACTTGGTCCGCGGAATGCTAGAACTCTGATAAGATCGATTCAAAGGAACGGTAGACACCAAGGGTGTAATACTGGACAAAGAAGATAAAGTAGTGTGTCAGCAGTGCTGAATATCTCCTTTGGAGATAAGGGTGTTGTCACCAACGAGAACCTTGAAGTTCTTAATTGTATGTAGACGCCGGAGTCCGGGGATCCAAGTTTGAGTAAATATCACAAAGAAAAAACAAAAGGAGTATTGTAATATTGGATAGAGAGGAGGGTAAATAAAATGGAGGATCCGGCCCAATAGTCGTGGCTATAGCCAAAGTTGCCGCTGCCAAGGTTTCTGGAAAAGCGTAAGTTGGGAGTAAAGTTCATAGCCAACACTGGGCGGGGTGGCTGTTTAATCTGGGACTCTAGTGTCCAGGTAGGTATAAATACTAGTTAGCTAGGTTAGGGTTATCTACGACGGCGGGGTAAGCAAAGTTAAGGTCAGCCAAGTAATGGAGATCCAAGTTAGAATTAAGTAAAGTAGACACTTGGTCCAATAGGTGCCTTTCACTTACGAACATATCAGGTCCAATTTGGGCGCCGAGTGATCCGGACTAGAAGCCCACAAACCCTCATATGGTTATGCGGTGCCGAGAGTAATAATAGGCGACATGCGAAAATTGCCCTTAATGCACAGTATAGTGCCTGCTGGTTAGCAGTGAATAATATCAAAAATGATCACCGAAATTAGCTCTGTCGGTGTCATTACAGTTTGAGTGCCAGTTGCACTACAACAGTTAGGAAGTTGAGAGTCAACTTCAAACCCAAGAACCTTTTTTCTTAAGCCAGTCTCAGAACATAGCTGAATAGCCTGCTTATTTACAGTTGGCTACTAGAAGTCATCAAGCTTTCACGCCCACCCATCTCCATTGCCCGGTAACGTCTACTGTAGCACTTTAGTCGCTCGCAAAATCTCTCATCTCGGGTAGGTGGTGGTTACCCTTTCCGTTGGGGCCATTTTACCATATCAGAAGTCAGACAAGTTCTCAGCTCTCATGGGAACGGTACCAATTTGGGTCACGAGAAAACTGCATTTACACCAATTTTGAATTGGCAGGCATTCTTTGGACAAAAGAAAGTTCACATATTTTAAGAAATGCTTATCCAAGAATTACAAGATGAGGAAAACTTCAAAGTACTCAGGAACTAACCGAAAGAAATTCCGGACCCTGGTTTCTTCTGAGGATTATGAATCAGGTTCAAATTCGGAATATGTTGATGAAATAATTGATTGAGACAATGAGCAATGATTACATGATTAATTGAAGAGCTTAAGCCACGATGAAACAATGAGAATGCTAGAAAATATGCCCTATTATGATTGTGAACAGGTCTACTTTCAAAAGCTATCCTACTTGCAAAGATTGAGACTGCAGATGAGCCTGCACTCAAGGCGGTACAATACAGGGATGAAAGCACGCATTGAAGGGAAGCAGTCATCGAGGAATTAGACAAATGAAAATATAAAACCTGGAAAGATGACTCGACCTCAAAACTAACCTAGCGATCTATTCCCTTTACCTTTATACTAAAATTGAAAAGAGACGCGGAAGAAAATCCGGCCTAATTTAAAGGCTCGACTTGTGACAAGGAGTAATTTACAGCCCGCTCATCTTTCTGGAGCCTTGTTTTTCCTTATGGTCTACAATGAGATTGTCTGACTAATTCGGGGGAATTATGGGGTAGTTAATTCGGGGTCTGACACTTCTAGCGAGGGGAATCTAAAAGGAATTTTTGAGGGAAGGAAAGGAGAAAACAGAAACGGGTCTGCACCTACGTGACCTTGCGACTACATCGACGTGTCAAGGCAGGCGAGAATGCATGCCGCATCAGACATTACAGCTTGCACTGCATGTCTATGGATGAGGATCATTTTGGCTCTCAAGAAGCTCTCCATTTCCCTCGTGGCCACATTTTCTGCCAAATCTGCGACGAAGGCGTATGCCTCCGGGTGCCGTTCTCCCAGAACAAATTGGGATTATTGGCGCTAGCCTCTCCCTTCCCTCAGCAGAGAGCAGCCCTTCAACTAATTATAATCCTGACTGCTGCAATTGGCAGTGCAACAAAACAGCTTGAAGTGAATGGGGCTTACGCCTATGTTGATCTCCCAAAATAAACCTCAGTTTGGATTAGGATCCCTCGAATTGCTGGTATTGAAGATTCCAAACAACAAATCGTACAGTTGCACAAGAGTATATATCGGCCTTGACAGGCTTCAAACTGATGTGCGCAAAATTCGCACACGGAAAACCATATCTAGAGGAGGACAAAATTCGGATACAGTATCGGAATTTGCAAGATTTTTTTACAGTTTCTGAATTTGCAAGATATTTTTAATTTGGATGAGTATGGCAAAACCATGGTTGATTTTTTTTGTTTTAAGACACGGTGTCATTAATAGATATCATTACACGTCCAAGGTCGTCATACTCTTCGAGGACGTCGCAGTATTTAAAGTTCGAAATCGACGTCGTTGAGGCAACCCCCCCCACAACTACCCATCTGCTCACCCCTTTTTTGGCCCTTAACATGACCAATCTCCGCCCTTCCGTCACCAATACCAAGTCATACCGAGGCCATCGTCCACTCAACGCTCTGGCCCTGATATCAACTGGTTCAACCGACTACGATGATTACTGTAGAAGATTGGACCGGGAACGCGTTCGGGAGTGGGTCCGCCGTAACTGCTTCGAGCAGGCAGAAGAGGCAGAGGAGGAGAGAAGAAGGAGGATGGGAGAAGGAGGAGGAAGAGGAAGAGGAGAGGAGGATGAGAAGGAGGAGAGGAGGATGAAGAGAGGACTGGGTGGACCCGTGGGAGCCACTAGTTTACAACGGTGGAGGGGCTCCCATGGAGAACGAAGGGGAGACTGAGGGAGTATTGTGATCTCTGACTCTTCTGACGAACATGAAGAGAGTGGTGAAGAGGAGGATGAGGAGGATGAGGGGGGGGGACATGGAAAATGCTGGAATAGTTGGTAAGGGGCCGGAAAATATGGACCAGATGGTCCTGACTCTGGAACCGGATGGGGCATCTTCAGTGGTCTACAAATTTCGCAGGAGGCAATGGAGAATTCTAAGCCGTTCGTGGATATTTGTGGGGACTACCTGGGTGGAATGGATATTTTGGGGGAACTGTTTGGCTCTGATATAGAGGACTAAGATATTAAGGAAGGAATCTACATATTTATTCTGATAGTATCTGCTGTTAGTCTTTCTTGTTCACACGATTCCATTTGATGCATTTTGGTTCTTAGTATGTTTCTTTGAGACTTTAGGGATACCCAAAAAGTCTATATAAGCTGAGTAAACTGCTTCCTCTTGTGGAGGTCAAGCAAGTTGGCAGACAACTTCAAGTAAAGTCCCGAGTAGTAGGAACTTGAGAGTCAACTTCAGACCCAAGAAACAATTTTCCTACGCTGCTCACAGAGCATCAGTGGTAGACCCTGCCCCTTTCATACTTGCTGTAGCCCTCTCAACTTTTCCATATACACTCCTTTTTGTTCGTTCAACTATACCATGGTAGCACTTTTGTCGCTTGCAACACCTCCTTCTTGGGGTAGTTGGTTCTGAATATCTCTTCCCCGACGATTTACCCCTATCTCAAACATTTGATATAGAAAGCTGATGGAAAAGCTGAACTCAATCGGTTTCACACAGCCCGCAAAAATATGCTTTTAAGCTTCATAAGGGAAAGAAATGGTAATTCTCTTATGCTATTTTAATTATATTGGTTTGCATAGAGATGAGAACCTGTTTAAGTCTGAAGCAGCCAAAATTGGCGAGAAATTTGAGGTGACAGATTTGAGCAAGGTGTCCTTTTTCTTGGTTTGAAGACCGAAGATGTCGACTCTTTCATGTCCTTTCACAACACGCCAACATTGATCATGCCATCAACTCACGGTAATGCATTCTGCAAACTCAACAAATCTACGCTGCCGATGGTTCATGTACTGAACGAAAAGAGAACAGTCTCAGATGAAAAAGCAAGACGAAATGCGAGTTGTACCAAATCGTGAACTGCTAGGTTCCCACTTGCGTTTAGCCACGCGAACCAGACCGATTTTAGCCACGGTGGTATTTCTTCTGAGAAGCTTCTCAGAATCTCCAGCACGACGACTGCAATGCAATGAATGATTTGATCCATTACCTGATTGGAACGAGGAAGTGTGGCCTAAATTGTAAAAGGACTGAATACGGTAGCATTGGAGGCTTATTCAGAAGCAAATTGGGTCCGCGATGAGGAGAAGCGTCATTCGCGGTCTGTTGTAGTGCTTACCTTGAATGGAACATCGCTCTCGTGGAAACCTAAGAAGCAAACAAGTTCTGCTCTATGGACGGCTGAAGCGGAATTCATGCTAGGCCTATGGAGTTGATAATGAAACTTGGATTTGATGGTGGGTGTCAGACTAAGGTTTGCCAGGACAATCTTGGTGCTATTAACTGGACCACACACGTACCAGGGCTTCTCTATGTGAAACACGTAGCTATCAAATATTGCCATGTTCGAGAGTCTGTTGAATTTCCGGAATACAGGTCTACGTTCCAGCTGAGGACAGGAAAACAGATTCACTCCAGCTGCGGTCAAACCTAAGGACAAGAAAAAACTATCTCTTTGGGATCGGACTCACCTCCGCGAAGAACATCGCGGCTGCGGCATTCTTGCTTCTAGCTCATCATCTAGCAAGCTTTGCAAGACCTTGCTCCCAACTCCCATTAAGGAGCCGGGAACATACGAAGCAGCTGCAGACGCCCATCGGAGGAGGTCGACCTCTTACCGGCGTCTAGGATTATCCAGTTCAGTGTAATTTGCCCGCAAAAAACACCATTGCAAAAGACGCTGACGGACGCAATCCATGAAGCAGTGCAAGAACGAATTCCTCTTGTGGATTCGAGGAGGCAGGGGCGTCGGGCGTCTATGGCTCTCCCGGGAGCTAAGGAATGGGTGTATTGTCCCCCATGCCCCGGACTACAGACAAGCATTGACCCTCGAGAATTCTCGGTGTAGCTTCAATACTACTGTCAAGTCCCACTTCTTCACCCTAGCACGCCATGCCAGAGAAGGAATTACCCGGACACACTCGATGTACATGGCGATAATCTCATGCACTTCCTGCATGGAGCCCACAGGATCAACCGACATGATCACCAAGTAAGCCTTCTCGCAAACGACCTGGCAAGAGCTGCTCGTCATCCTGACGTTGAGCCACGCCATGGTCTCCACCGCACGAGACCAGACATCCAGGCAATGTTATCTGGAAAACCATGGGATAGAGCGGATATATCTTCCAAGAGTAAACACCCAAACGTTTCCCCTATGGGAAGCAGCGGAGGGAACAACTTTTTTGACGTTACCTTCCTGAATCCCCTCGCCCCCTCCAACAAGAGAGTGAGGGCCTTCAACCCGATGTCCTCTCTGAATGCGGCGCGAAATGCAAAGCAGAGAAGATATCAATCTTTTATCGCGACCTCCAGCAGAGGTAATCTCGTGCCTGTGCCAATCTCCACTCTTGGAGGGTGGCACCCGGATGCAGAGATGCACTAAATAACGTGGCAAGGAACGGGGCCGTGAGGGCACTGGAGACGTACGGAAAGGTTCGGGGGGTTTTGATGCAAAGTGCGGCCAGCCACGGGCACGCAACTCACTGGCGATGCTTCTGAATTGGGAGTCGGCAGTCGGATCTTTGATCGGATGCCTTCCTTTATCGAATTTCCCCATGTCTGTCTATTAAGTAAACGGAGACAGTGGGGGAGAACGGAAGCAGTTCTGTCTCGACTTGAGCCCTAAACTGCTTTGCACAGCAGGTACTACCAGAAGAATTAAACTACAGTTAAAAATCGAACTGAAACGGTAGTGCAACCCACAGGGGAGCAGGACAGCCACAAACTCGGAAAGTGTCACCCAGAAGGGATCAGTGGAACCACAATCTGGGTTAACGAACTCATACTATCTATCAGTAGAGCCATCTTACCGGACGGAGCTTGATCACGCCAGCGGACCACGAAAGGCACGCCGCAGCAGCTGTCATGTCCAATGCGGCCTGCTTGATGGCTGGCCTGAAGGTAGCTTTTTAGGGAGCGTAAATCCTTTCCCATTACTGTGTCGGTATACCCTTTTTGAGTCGATCGTGGTTGTCTGGAAAACCATGGGATCGATCGGATATATCTTCCAAGAGTAAAACACCCAAACCTTTCTCCCTTGGAAACTAGCAGCAAAACGGGTAACAAATTCGCAAGGCTCCTGTTGAAGGGAGGAACTACGACGGGAAGCTGCGAAGGAAGAAACCCTGGCCGTCGCCGCCCAAGGCGGCATAAATATCAATCCCGACATGGAGAGAAGGATATCGTTTTGGTGGCAGTAAGTGTCGTAATGACGATGTTTGTCGCGCTCTGCGAGTGTCGCGGTAGCGCCTGCGGTAACCGTGCCTGGCGAGATGTGACTGCGAGCGGAGGGATGGGCAACAGTAAAGTCGACGGCGATATCGGTACTGTGAAGCCCGTGGGCAGCGGGAATGTAAATGTGCATTCGTATCGCGGGGACTCCGAATGCGCAGACGAATTGGGAAGCTGGTAGAGGAGCGGATGGTCGGCGAGGCCGACGATCCCAACTTTGTTACAGAAGCGGGCGAGAACCTTGGGGAGGACGTGATGTCGACGAGTGATTCCGTGTTTGTATTTGCAGGTCAACGCTTGTTGATGTGTTGTGTGGAGGATGTTTGAATAGTATGTACTCATCCCACATCATGGTAAACTCGGAGACCTGAAAACGGCCAAGGATTACTTACCATACATAATGTTGATTACCATCTCCTTTGGCGATTTTCTTTCTTGACACCTCTCTTGGCCCCGGAACCCCGTATCTACGTCGAAATAAGAGCTTGTTTTGTATTTGATGACAAAAAACCATTTCTCCGAGGGATAAAAGTAGGCCCTCTTACTCTTTTGGCCTCTAGTATTCACCAATACTGCACCCCTGGTATCATTGATTCGCTCGGCCCAATGTTTCAAAAGTCTGTAATATCGTGCGAGGGTCGCGGTCCAGTATAACTCGAATGACGAATACACATGGAGTAGTCCAGCTGTACGACACCAACCTGTTGGCGCCACCGGCAAACAGGGCTAGTAAATGGTAGGCTTCTCAAGAGAAAGGGGGAAGCGAGCTGCCTGTGACTCTTTGTGCGTGTGTGTATGTGTTGTCATTGTCTGCCGAGTTGCATGGTTCGAAGAGGGCAAGAATTGACGTCACATTTCAGTACCGATTCCGTTGGTATAAACAGGATCATACATGTCAAAATCACGCAACAGAATTGTAATTGTGAACACATTGTGCGACGGCATTTTGAAAGAAAACAAAATCCTATACCGTCATCCACAACTCATGGAACTTTAATAGATGATCAAGCAGTTGTAAAGCTCAGGCAAAGGATGGTTCCGGGATTGTCTTTTGTTGCAGCCTTTCGATCAAATTTAGTTTCACTGACCGTTGTCGTTTGTAAATGGGCTGCAAAACGTTGGGAAGCGGCAGAGGTGGAGCGGTTGCCAAATGTAGAATTAGAGTGGTGGTAGAGTATTGGTAGGATTGAATGAGAAAGTAGTGTTGTGAATTGCAGCGGACGTGGAGTTCAGGTAGCGAGAGGGGTTGATGTGGATGGAGGGTGTGGTGGAAATTCGGGGAGGCGGTGGGGCTGCTGAGGTGGTTTGTGTGTGTGGCGGGAAGGGGAGATGGGACGAGATTGAGGCAGTAATCCCAATGGTTGGATGTGAATCGCAGGAGAGAAAAAGTCGACTGTCTTGTGAGGATGTAAGGAGTAAAGAATGTTGTACTGTACTGTAGACAATATGTACTGTACTGTAGTACGGTAGATGCGGTAGAGAATTTTCTGTACTGTACAGAAGGATTGTACAGTAGAGTACAAGTAATGCTGGGCTATGATTGGCTGCCTACTCCGGCTACGTGTTATCCCAGACCCATTCAATCCTCATCCTTACCGTAAGCCCTCGCCCTATTTTCACAAAACCCTCCAAACATCGATATATGTACATCCATCCATTCGTACCGTATTCAAATCCCCTCCATCGCTGCAACCAACCAACCATCAGCCATCCTCTCCTCTCCCATCCCCACCCCTCACCTTCCCGGAAACAATGACCCCCCAATCCCACCTCCCAACCCTCCTCCTCCTCACCTCCCTCCTCCTCCTCCTCCCCACCAATCCCACCCCCTCCCCCCTCCCCCCTACCCTAGACCCCTGCACCCCCGAAACCCCTGCGCCCCCTCCCCCTCGGCCCTCGCCTCTGCGTCATACTGGACGATCCCACCTCCCTCTCCTGTCCCCCCACCTCTGAAACAAAATGCCAATGCGCCACAACCTTCGATCCTACCTGCAACACCACCTCCCAATGTCAAGCCGGCGAAATATGTGTCACCGTTTCCTCGACGCCTTCACCTTTTGCGCCTCCCGTCGCTATGTCACCCGCAACCCGCAACTCTTCCTACGAGATGAGCCGCCCCCGCCGGATGGACTCACCGGTGATTCATGTACCTCTGGTTTGCAGTGTCGTGGGATAGGGCGTGTTTGCGTCGTTTGGGCGATGGGGAGGGTGTGTCGGGGTGTTGGGGATGATTGTATGTGTGTGCAGGCTGTCAATCCGTTGCGTTGTGCGGTCCTTGGAGTGCCCGTTGGGGGAGACTTGTGCTTTGGGGGGGGGGGGATGCTTGATTTTGGCGATGCGGGCGATAGTAGCACGTTTGCGGGGTTTTGTGTCTCTGTGCGTGTCGTTGATGGTGACGACTTGGTCGATGTGTTTGACTTTTATGGTATTGTGGAGGACCGCTTGGTGGATGGTAGTGGCTTGAGTTATGAACCTTGTCAACGGGGGAATCAGTGTAAGACGGGCACTACTTGTATGGTTGACCGTTTTGGGGGGGGACCAATTGCGCCTCCAGGGGTTGTCGCTGTTTTCCAGACGTCGATCAAACATGTATCGATGATTTCTTGTGTGATGACGGCGAAACCTGCGCCGCATTGAATAACCAGTTTCAGTTTGGCATATGTGTGTCCAGTACCGTGACCGACCCGTGCAACCTGCGCTGCAACCGTTGTTGCCCCCGCCAGACGGCGTGCCTGCCCTCGCCCCGGCTGGCTTGACCGGCGATCGTTGTTTGTTTGATTCGGATTGTCAGGGGGGGCAGGTGTGAGGAGGATACGGAATTAGTGGTCATGTGTCCGACGTGGGGTGTGTGCTTTTGTTTTCCGCCGCTGACGATCGATATTACGTGTATGGATGATGATGATTGTGTGCAGGGGGAGGCCTGCTTTGCGGGCTTGGAACTCCCGGTCTGTTTGAGTATTTCAGCGGGTGATGATAGCCCGTTTTTTACAAGGGTCATGCCGCAGCCTTCCGCTGCACCTGTCGGTGTGACGGAACCGACGATGGATCCGACGATGGATCCGATGATGGATGCGATGATGGATCCGACGACAGAACCGACGATAGAACTAGCAAAGTACCCGATACATAGACAAATCAGGAAACGCGTATTGGGACCATGGACTGAGCAGATGATGGACACGTTGACGACTATTAGGGCGAATCTCAAAATGGGGTTGAGAACGGGAGTACGAACAGGGCCACCAAAGTTGGGAACAACCTGGATGATGAGGAGAATACCCAAATCGGGGACTGCAAATGCCTAAACCCGCATGGTGGCCTATGCGATAGACGCGAAGAAATACATTCCCGCAAGGATGATTGCAGTTCTAGTGCACGTGGGGAGCTAGCAGACGAGAGAAATGTGCAAAGCATCGGGGCTGCGGGGCAAGGGGGTGTGTGGCGGCGTGGGAGGGTAGCGCAATGCGTATGGGGAATCAGCATGCGGTAGCACGGGATTGCCAGGCACGGAAGATGTGGGTCAACAGTCTGAGGTGCCAGGCGTGAGAGGAGAATGGTGGGGAGAATAAGATCGATGTTTACAGTAATTTATCGCGAAACGGTTGGTATGGTAGTATGGCCAAAGCTTATCTGCTGATCCACGTGGAGCTTACGACAGAACAGTACATTTAAAATGGGCCGTCGGGATTAATGTCCTCTTGGCCTTGTCAACTTTGGTTCTGAAATGGCCAATAGTCATGACGCAAGAGTAGAAACTCAAACTAGTGCGATGATTTTGCGTTTTCCGCAAACACACAAGACTACGCATTTTAATAATAAAAGGTCACCATTCCCCTAGGATTCATCAGACAAATACCAACCACTACACAGCAGACTACGTACCAACCTTTGCGCTTTTCGCGGTAAACCAACCCCATTTACCACGAGTTACTGCGATAGATATGTGTGTGGGCAGGGTTGCCGAGATGACTGGACTACCTCCAACAGGCCCACAATCAGGTGAATGGGGGCTGGTTTACAGCGAATCTTTTGAATAGCAGACGGTCAAAGACATACGCATAAATACTGTTCCTCTGTTCTATATCGGTTCTCACCAGCTCATTGCACCCAAGGTGAGGGTGTTCATCAATCTAGAAACAATCGAGTAGACGTGCTGCAGATCTTCAAGGCCCTCCACGTATGGTATCTGATCGGATACAAGTGTTAGCCAAAGGATTGGGTGTTTTTACTCTTGGAAGATATATTCGATCTATCCTAAAGTTTTCCACACAACTATAGTCGTTGGACACTTGCGGTTTTGATCGTCGAACACCACCCCTCTTACCACTTCCTGTAGGCCTTATTAAGAGATGAACCTTTCCAAAACGCTATCCGCGGCTCCTAGACTATGAAATACCTTTCGTACGGGCAAAGGCAATTGCTATGATCAAGCAACCATAAATAAATGCACACTCCGGTGACTACTGGTCGTCGCTTTATTTGCTTCAAATTATGTATTTAGTATGACATTTGCAACTCGAAATGGGTTCCAGCCAATCCATACATCTCAATAAAGAAACACCCCTTTTCTCTTCATTAAGATAAGCATTGAGCATTGAGCCGGCTCTGTAAGGAAGGTCATGTACAGTACTGTACTGTAGTGTTACCCATCAGCGACGACTTATCCCACATAACGCATTAGCCGCGTGGATATAACCGACCACATCTTCCATGCATTAAAATAACCCAAAAATTCCCCCTTAAGATAAGTTACTAGTTTCAACACTGAAATCAATTTCTGAGCGCCCCCTGATTCATTCTCTAGACCTATTGAAACACATGCAAGTTGAGAGCTTACAAGGCATGACATGATTTTCCTTCCGTAACCTTCATGTTTTAAGTTCCGTAAAAAATTCGGAGGAAATTGTTAAACTTTAACGCGAGCGACTGGGGAAAGGGGTTTCACGTACTGTAATGAAGATGGTGGCAAATTCGTCAACTACCTCCGGGACGAAATTAAAATTCCAACCCACATATCTACCACAGTAAATTAACCCCCCATTTTCACGTCTTTCGAAAAGCTGTCAACCCCTTCGTTTTCTATGCCCCACGCCAGTATGAATGTTTGCGGTTTGGTTGAACGTGGGGGCTCTGACGGCTACAGAGAAGAACACTGTTTTGTTTGTCTATGCTGAGACTGCGTGAGACTGAGCCGTGGTGACCTGGTTACATACAGTATTTGGCTATTTTACATAGCAGTTGTTCCCTGTGACAGAATTACATATCCTGGGCTTCCATCGTATCTTGGCCTCGTGATACCTTTCAAGCGAAACGCAGAAGATACGAGTCCTTTTATCGCGTCTTCCGCCAGAAGTAGGCTGATCCCCGTCCCCATCGCTACCCTCGGAGGATGGCAGCCGCACGCTCACGTGTTGCTAACCGACGTCCCACCCAACCTCGCTATGAGTGCCAGGGAGACCTACGCAAGTGTCAAACAAATCTTAACACAACGTCATGCCGCAGCGGCAGCGATGTTCTATGCGGCGTGCCTGTTGGCTGGCCTCTAGCCAGTTTTCTAGCGTTCCGACGGCTTCCCGCCAATCCCTCAGGGAACAGCTGACCTCATTTTTCATGGATTAAAAACACCCCCAATTCCCCCTCTCAAGCATTATGTAAAGAAACCACGGCCCGAAATAGGGGGGGAGAAATTGGGGTGCTTTACTAATGAGGGATGCAGGACGGCTATTTTCCGATGACTAGGGGGACAGGTCTGTGAATTGGAGAGTCTGGAAATGGGGCGAAGTCATGAGGTGCTACCTCATAGGGCTGGTGTGAGGCCAGCCGTAAGGCATGCTGCGTTGGACGAGACCGTATATGTTTTGCTACATATTTTCAGAAAAGGATCGGTGACAGGAACCATCGGCCGCACGCCTTTACGTGCATGTTTGGAGCTATTTGCAAAGCAAGAATTCAAACCCTAATGATATAAAATCGCTACGTTCAGAGAGAGGCACCCCGATGCGTTCTTCTAGATCATTAAGGTGGCACGATCTGTCGCCATCCGAGCCTTTGACTAATGTTCCAGCGGAATTCTTTATGTGTTTGTCTGCTTTGAGGCACTGACGCCTGTGTTAGGATAAATCAGCAGGGAAGAGATCCTCAGAACCAATTTCCCCAAGAAGGAGGTGTTGCAAGCGACAGAAGTGCTACCGTGGTATAGTTGAACGAACGAAAAGGAGTGGATAGGGAAGACAGTTGAATGGGCTACAAGCAAGTATGGAAGTGGCAGGATATACCACCTATGCTTAGTGACTAGGGTAAAATAAATGCTTCTTGGGTCTGAAGTTGACTCTCAACTTCCTAACTATTTGGGACTGGGCTTGAAGTTGTCTGCCAACTTGCTTGACCTCTCCATGAGGAAGCAGTTTACTCAGCTTATATAGACTTTTGGCTACCCCTAAAGTCCGAACAAAACTACAGAAGGTACCAGGAAATGCACAGAAACAATTTGTGCGGATGACATACTCTAAACAGAAGATACTTAAGAAACTAACAATCAATGAGGTCCTCTTATTTCCCATTCTCTAAATCAGATCCAAACAACTCCTCTAAAATATCCATGCTGTCCAAGCAGTCCCCACAAATATCTGCGAATGGCTCACAGCTCTCTATTCCCTCCTGGGAGATATCTAAACTACTAAAGATATCTCCATCCGGTTCCAGCGTCGGCACCACTTGATCCATACTCTCCAGTCCAGGCCCCACCAGTACAACACTTTCCATGCCCCCATTTCCCTCATCCAACTCGTCCTCGTCCTCTTCCTCTCTCTCATCCTCCTCTTCCTCCTCCTCCTTCCTCTCTTCTCTCCTCTTCATCCTCCTCTTCAACCTCATCCTCCTCTTCATCTTCCTCTTCCTCCTCATCCTCCCCGTCCTCCTCGTTATTAACCTCATAGACCAATCCAGGGGCTACCCACTCCTCAAAGGTCTCCCCAGCTCCCTCCTCGATGTCCCACTCCCGCCCCTTACCTACCTCCTCCGCCTCATCCTCGATAAAGAGGCGACGCACGAATTCGATGACCTTTTTCTTGGTTTGCCGGCGCAGGTAGTCCTCGCGGTCAGTAGGTCCGAAAGGGAGTAGGGGAAGAGTTTAGGGGGCGGGGATGGCGATTTTTGGAAATGATTTTCGAGGGGCGTAGATTGGTCATTTTGGTAGGTTTGGGGGAATGGGAGGTAATGGAGGGTGTTTCGGGTGTGGGGGGGAGAGGTGTGATGAGAAAATGATCGGGGACGTTTAAAACTTGGAATAAAGGGGTTTAAATAGGCTCCCGGGGCAGGTTCTATAGATTAGAAATAGGTAAAATAAATCTGCAAGGGATTTTTGTAGTAGTGCATTTGCGCCCTTTTTCTCAAAAAAAGTGAATTTGGAGGAGGAGGTAAGCAAAAAGGGAAAAAAACTTGATTCGGGATCGATTCAGAGGGGTAGATACAGTATAAAAATATCTAGATAAAATGGAAGTAAATTTGGAGAGGACCGCGGTAATGATAAGCGAGGTTCAGGGAGGACGAGGAAGGACCGGAACTACAAGCAAATTTGGACAAGGAGAGGTAGTACAGTAAACTATAGGCCTGTAGATGACGGCGAAAAAAAATCTGCGCCTAAAAGCCTGTTTCCGGGAATGTAGGGGGCATTCTGTACTGTATCTAAATACTAGAAACGACCAGGAGAAGACGCTTTCACAATAATATTGTAAGACTCAAGTATGTGGGCCATTCTCCTTTAATGACACGCCGCAATAACGTTCACCTCAAAAGCCGCCTGCTTGGTAACTGCGCTACTAGCTACTGTTCAGTTGACAGGTCCCGACCAATCCTAGTGCCAATATTCCACTCTTTGAGTGTGCCACCTCGACGCATTTACCGTGACAGACGTGGCCAGACATGTCGCCGTGGGAGCCATCGAGGCCTTCGCGGGGGTACGATCCGTCCTCATGTAAATACACGCTGCTACCACAGTTTCGTCCAACGCACAATGTCACACGGCTGGTCTTTTACCAGCTTTGTGAGATAGTTTTGCCTGACTCTGTCACCTTTTCAGATCCTCCAATACACAGACTTACCCTACTCCTGTCTCGGCAAACAGCCGTCCTACATCTTAAATCAATAAAGTACCCCAAGGGTGCTTCTTCGCACCACCGGCGGTAAATCAACTCCATTTACCCCCATGATATGAAATAAGGAAAGTTTTAAGTGTCTTTACTGTTGGAATGACTCGTCGTCATCACATCCTCCGCAAGGTTCTTGCCCGCTACCGCAAGGAAGTTGGGGTCGTCGCCCTCGTCGAACATCCGCTCCTCTCCCAGGTTCCCAACCAATCTGGGCATTCGGAGTCCCCCGCGCTACGAATAGACATTTACATACCCGCTGCATACGGCTTCACAGTACCGATATCGCTGTCGACGTTACTGTTGCCCACCCCTCTGCACGCCGCCACATTTCGCCACGTACGGTTACCGCAGGCGCTGCCGCAACACTTGCAGAGCGCGAGAAACATCGTCATTACGGCACTTACTGCAACCAAAACGATATCCTCCTCTCCCCGTCGGGATAGATATCTATGGCGCCTTGGGCGACGACGGCAAGGGTTTTTCCGCCGCCTTGCATCCTTCGCTGCTCCCCGTCGCGGTTCATCCCCTCAACAGGAGCCCCGCGACTTCGTTACCCGTTTTGCATTTAGTCTCCAAATAATGCAGGCGCGACAGGTTTCTACCCGCCGCCCGCATCCGTAGTTAATTTATGAATACCCTCCGCACGCTTCTGTGCGACATTGTACAACCAATAAAGATTTACCACCACCACTGTTGGAAGTTATGTTCCATTTATAATAAGTTTTCCAGACGACCACAATCGATTCAAAGTACATGATATGAAGCACACTTTGGCAAAAAAATCTTTGCATTTTCGACAAGATGACTCCCTATTCGCAGGGGTGGGGGTCTTTACCAGAGTGGAAACAAGCTCCCAGAAGCGTGGTTGTCCGGAAAACTTCAGGATAGATCGAATTTATCTTCCAAGAATAAAAATACCCAGAACTTCCCTTAGAAGCGTCGAGTACTGTAGTAACTGCACGCCGTGACATTTTCCATACTTTTCTTTTCTACATTTTTCTCTCAGCAGTTTTTCCAAACAAAAAGCTGAGGAAAAATGTCAACAGAGAACTTACGCCATTCGAACTTCGTGTATATTTCATATACAAAATTCAAATGGTCCCAAATGAAGCAGTTTCGAAATTCCTAACTCTATTTGATTTGCGCGTTAGGAATTTAATGGTACCCTATTGAGTATGAGCACACAGACGTTCTACATGTTTTATTAAACCTATGTATCTCCATCACCCTGGAACATGAAGGTGGCCCCCAGAGCCATCTTCATGTTCCAACTGAGCCCTATCAACCAGAATACCGTATCGAGACTACCAGATCGGTAAACAACGACGAAGGGCACACCTAGCAGCCCAAACAGCCCAACTTGCAATACTAGCGGATGCCGTAGATGAACTAGCCGTGGTTGCCCTTCAACGGCTTACTGCTATCAAGATAGAAATCCGAAGTATCTCATCGCGAACAAAAACGATCCCAGCATCCAGTTTCAATTTAAACGCTCTTGGCAACATGAAATGCTACAGACGGTACAGACTCCTCAAACGACTTTTGGGACCCCTTTCACATTATCTTTGCTTAATAACGACATTTACGAAGAGAAGTCGATATTTTTGTGATAACATGGCACCATGTCGTATCTTCCTAAGGAGACTCTCTGCGCATATGCATCTGGTTTACATGGAAGAGGGGTTTGGAATATTTAGCTCCCGGTGGAGTGAAATGTTTTGGGAAACAGTTGAGAGGGATTTATATCAAGCTTTGTCCTTCTTTTAGAGTTTTGAGCTATAAAGATGGCCAACCGCGCAGCAATGCATGCTAAAGATTTGAAATTTCTGGATGCCCTTTTGATAGCTGCGTTGGATTCATTGATTGCAAAAAGATACGCATGACGCGTCCGGCGATTCATGGAAGCTTCCAACGCAGATTACTCTGGACACAAGAGAGTGCACTGCAAGGTGTACAAACAGTATCAACTCCAGAAGGATTGATGTTCCCTGCCTATGGTCCAGCAAGGAAAGAAGTCATTACCTGAAATTGCTACGGCTGTCAGGGCTGGAGGTGTTCTTTGGCATGAACTACTTTAAAGGGGCGTCAATTTACATCTATAGAGAGCGCTGCACAAGCAGGTGCTAAATCTGCTCAACGTAAATGTAATTCTGTCATGAGCGCTCTTCATGTCGCTATTGAATGGAAATACAAGGACTTGAAGCAAAAAAGGTCTCGAAATGATTACGCACGGTACATGAAAGTTCAACACGCGCCAGTTTCTTTGATGTGCAAAGCATCAGTTTCGCTTCACGAAAATGAGAACGTGATTACTAAGACAAGGAAAGACGATTTCGCATTTCAACTTTGATCCACCATCTCTTCAATAGTACCTAGAATCTGCGTAAAATGCCAATTTATTGAACCTCTAACTAATATGAAATTGCAGAACCAGCCCGAATTGGCAAAAATAAAATTTGTTTCGTGGACCTTCGCTTTGCTCAGGACACGGACTTTGCTCCTCGGGACCCACCGTGAGGTGCCCACTTTCTTGTTGATCATGCATCCCATAACATCCATCATCTTCTCTCCCTCCTTTTCTTGCCTCAAGCCGCTCTTCTTGCTCCTGTTCGAACTTCCTCTCTTTAAGCTTTACTCGTTTCTCCATGACATTTTGGGACTTATTGAATCGTTTCTCATCTGAAAAGGCTCGTTTTTGACCAAAATTAAGACGTGCTTCCGATAGTGAATGTAGAAATTCCTCTATATCCCTCCTTCTCTTTAAGGATTCCATGAAAACTTTCATTAACCTCATACAAATCCTCAATATACTTTGAAGTTTTCCGTGTTGGGGTCCCCTTTTCAGTTGTAACCTTTTCATTGCTCGAGTCACCACTTCCTACAGATCCTGTGCGCTGTTCGAGAGCTGAATTTCTGATTTCATCACCAGATGTAACCAGATTTTGCTCCGCAGGATTTCTCGTGTCCTTTCCCGCCACATTCTCCTCATATTCGTCTATTTCCAGAATGAGATCGTCAAGAAGTTGATCTTTCTTCGACAACATCTCGGCAATTCCAGAGGTCAGTGCATTTTTCTTGATAGCGGCGAGCCAAATCTCAACGAGAAGGTTGAATCTACTTGTAATAGACTTTTGTTTGGGCTTCGCTTGATAATCGAAAAACGTATCTGGGACATTCGCCAGAAAAAGATCTCTGGCAGGTGAAAACGCCCTTCTCTTAGAATCGTGGCCTTTTCGATGGGCATCTTTGCTTGCACAAACTTCATGAGTGAGTAATCCCAGTTTGCGTCAATAAAACTGCGCAATTTCGTTGCCCGGATCTCCTTACCGTGAATTTCTTCTTCGCCATTCCTGTCGTCTGTGGGAAGCACAGTTGCATCAGCTCCGTTGATTTCTTCGGCAACTAGGTCCTGCGTCAATACATATGGAGCTGATTCTACGGGTGCAGACGTTAGGGTAGATAGAATGGATTGGTTGTTGGGCATAGTGAAAGTGTGCAGGATAGGTGCAAGGCTTGTTATAGCAGAGGGGGAAGGGAGAGATGAAAGGTTTGGCATGCAGAGGGGCATGGAGAGGTGGTAGGTTAGGCATTGTCGGGGCGGTAGGGATAGACGGAAAGCCTACTGTGAGGGATGGAACCTGAAGTGTTGCGATCTGGATTGGGGATGAGACAGGAGGAAATGATGATGGAATTGCTGAACGCGGAGACGGTGAAATGATAGTTGCGTTTTTGGGAGCGGGCGGTGAATTTGCAATCATTTTGTTAGATCGTTTCCTGAGGATATTGGTGTTCACCTTTCAAGTCGTGATGGCAGTAGGACTACTTGATCTTGATGTTTTGAAATACGGAAATCTACTCCCGCCAAAATAAACGAGATTTGCTTCGTAAAGTCTCCTGTTAACGCGAGATTTTTTCCCTGTGTCGTGTTGTAATTTCGTAGGAATTTGAAACGTGTTCAATTTGAAACTTCTGTGGGCGAAGAAATTTACGAAATTCATTCTATAGAAATACCCCAATGTAATCCTACTGCCTCTTCATTTTGCTATGAACATCTTAACAATCATCCCACGGTGTGTCGATTTACTTATCTTACCAATTACCTTTGTTACCTTTGGTTTTCCATATATTATCAACTATATTAGAGATAAGCCAACCCTTAATTAGTGCTTACAGTTGTTTTTCTTCGCGAAATGCAGCCCAGACTACGAGCTCAGGGTATATTAAAACCATTTTATGTCATCGAAGAGTAGAAAATGACACCCCAAAATCAATCTTTCATATTCTTATGAAGAAGATCCAGAGATCCCTATACCTCCACGACTATCTCAAATGCGCCTCAAATCCCTCCGTGTCAGCTTTCAACAGCAAGGAATTTTACATTGTCTTGACAGCTACTCAGCCTGTTTTAGCACAAATCACCATGTTAGTAAAAAACCCTCTTTATCCTACAACTACTCTACTATGAACGTAACTACTACTATTCTTTTGGGCCCACCGATAGTAAGCATCAAATTCGCATTTGCACAACAAAAGAAAAACTTGTAGGGTTTTCCTAGAAGTTTAAGTCAAGTGTGGGGAGAAAATTCGGGGGCTGTACTGATTAGGAAGTTAGGAAAGGTCTGAGTGTTATATTGCAGGATATGTTTTTAGTTTTACTTATTTCCTAGCGATCCAGATCCTTAAGTAGTGTTGTTATGCTATCGACCGTACTGGTGATGTGTGTTGTCCCAGCTATCTCCTATTACATATGACTCGGGTGCGTTGTCATAGATCAAAAAGAATCAAAATTATAACGCCGTATTCAAGTGACACTTCATCATGCGTATTAATGATCATATCTCCGAATCTACTGATGTATTGTTGACAACAGCTCACCCTTGTTGTGTCGTCTCAATCTCGACACTCCCCCTCGAACAACCTTTCTTCTTACAATATTCATTACGACATGTTAGTAAGCGTACTCAATTCTTCGAACGTGATCCTATTTTAGTTCTTCGTTAAGATATCTGCGACCATCGCAGTGGTCGGTACATAATGTATGATGACGTTCCCCTTTTGTAACATTATCTACTAGGAATTGGTATTTGACGTCAACATGCTTCGACCAGTCTGTGCAAGTCGAGTTATAGTCATCTGCAATGCATGCCTTATTGTCATCACCGATGGAGCTATCTAGTAGCTTCTTCACATCATCCGTACGCAACGCTTTCTACAGTAACTTGTCAAATTTTCTGAACCATAGAAGCTCTCGAATACAAATTGCCAACGAAATAAATTCAGCTTTTTTTGAGCTTTGTGCAACTACAGATTGCTTCTTTGAGCGCCAACTCATTGGTACTCCAGCAAACATAAAGATGTTACCACTGATCGACTTCCGACTTGGACGTTCTCGTGCCCAGTCTCAGTCCGAGTATGCTTCTACCTTGAGCTCACCACCAGCTCTGTACCATGTCCTAAATTTTTTTTCCCTTGAAGATATCTCAAGATATGCTTCCCAGCTGTCCATAGTGTGGTGCTTGGCTTATGCATGAAGCGGGCCAAATGGTTAGCTGCATAACTAATATCCGGTCGCACTGTGTTCGCTAAGTGCATAAGAGTTCCAACTAATTGTCCGTAAGGTGTGATATCTCTCAGCTCAGATCCAACATTCCCCACCAAATCTAATCCAGAGGGTAGTAGTGTTGCAACAGTCTTATAGTCACTCATCTTGAAGTACTTTAGCATTCTTTCGATCATTTTTCTGTTGTGCATCTTGATCGAATTACCCTTATCTTCAATCGGTATCCCAAGGAAGCGCTCGATAATCTTCGACTCTCTAATATCAAATCTATTTGAGAACTTTACAACCATTTAGTTCAGTTTTTCCCGTTCATTAGAAAAGATTAAAATGTCATCTACATAGGCCAATGGAAAAACCAAGTAATTCTTCATTTTCAACACATATAATGTTGGATCTGTCTTACTCTGCTCACATCCCATCTCGAGCAGGAACGTATTGAGATGAGCATTAATTCCCGTGATGCCTGTTTTAGGCCGTAGAGGTCCTTGTTTAAACGGTAAAAAAACGTCTCAAACTGCTCATTTTTTGAATCCTTCAGATTGTGCAACTTATATTTCCTCAGAGAGTGGTTCATTAACAAATGCATTTTTAAGATCAATGAGTGTCCTCTTCCACCCATAGTGCACACTCAGTGTCAACATGAATCTGACCGTCGCATATTTCGATACTGGGAAAAACACCTCTGAAAAATCAACCCCAGGTATCTGAGAGAAACCTTTCACAAACAATCGAGCCCTATATCTCACAATTTTTACGTTATCATCTTGCTCCAGATCATTTATCCACTTGGTCTGAATAAACTTTCGGTCTTCAGGAAGTTTTTACAGTTCCACGTTTTCAGTTTCTCTAGGGACTTAATCTCGAATTCCATTGCTTCATGCAATTTGGTCGCATCATCCCGACCCATTGCGTCCGAGTACCACTCTGGTACGCCTTCTGTAGCGTCATTGGTCTCTAGTAATACATGTTTCTGCCTCATAGCCATACCTCTGCGGTGGCTGTCCAGCTGTATTCCTCTCACTGTGGCGTATACCTGGATAATATTTTAGATCATTTAGATTGATGCCCTCATCCGAGATGTTGATATCATCATTATCATCACCTTTGAGATGCCTGTCATCATGACTGTCACCGTCATGTTCACTCATACTGCTACCGTCTGTTGTGGTCACGTTCGTCGGTTCTCTATCTGCACTTACTCTGCGTGCTGACTCTTGCACTTTCTTATTTCTCCCCTTGAGAGGTCATCCAAAACAGCTGCTTAGTCCGTGTTATCAAACTCCATCGCATTCTCCTTCGTTGGTGTAGTGCTGGCCATATTCCTTCAACGAACCTTACATCTTTTGTCTCGATGAATCTCTTACCATCATTCATCAAGATCCTGTAGGCATCACCTCTGCAATAACCAAATAATATTCGTTACTCCGCTCTACTGTCAAATTTCCAGATCTCCTTTTGGAAGGCTTGAATACGTAGGCTTTGGAGCCGAAAATTCGCAGGTGTCCAAAATCCGGCCTCCTCCCGTGAATAGCCTCGAAGGTTGTACAGTCTAGCTTGCAGCTGCGCGAGACTAGACGGTTGCTGATGAAACAAGCAGTATTCACTGCTTACTCCCACAATTTAGGCTTTTGCATTGGGCTTGATAGCAAGAGCGTCCGCGCCATATCCATCAATGATCTGTTTAACCTTTCCGCACACCCGTTTGATTCCGGTGAGTATGGGGTGGTTAGATCATGAACTATACCTCGTTTTTTTCAGCCAGTTCTGAAAATCGGAACCAACATACTCCCATCGGCATCCGACCAAACCCACTTCACTGAGTTGCGGCCCATGCTAACTAGCGTATCTGTCTTACTGTTAGGTAGGTTCTCGATCTCCTTGATCATTTCAATCACAGCATCACCAGCTTCGCTCTTCCTGTGGATGAATCTAACGAGAGAGTATCCACCAGGCTCGTCGAGTGCAGTCACAAAATACTTAGCTTTTCCAAGTTACATCACCTTCATCGGTCCAACTAAATCTGTATGAATCATTTCTAAAGGTTTTGTAGTACAATAGTTGTTATTTTGTCTGGATTCTGCTTCCGGGGTACGCGTGCTGACTTTCCAAGTGCGCACGCCCTGCACACTTCCCTATTCATATCACCTATATCGTCTCTGTTGATACCAGAGACATGAGGCAGCGACTGACACAGTTGCTCATATCCGCAATCACCTAGCCGTTCATGTCACGGCTTCAACTTGTTACTCTTAGCCACTTGTGCTTCTCCATTGCATACTTTCATGTATAGTTCATAGAATCCATCCTGTGTCTCCGTTACAACCATCTTTACTTCATCTGATGGTTTATGGATGAGCTCTACCCTTCCTTTGCCCTTCATAGCATGGTTTTCGTCAAAGAAATCTTAAATTCGCGCTTTCGGGCTTGTGATACAGACAATATGTTATAGAGGAGGTCTAGCACGTATAGCACATTGTGAAGGGTAACATGTTTTCTATATCATCTACCATGGTAAATATTTTCACTGTCGCAGACCCTTCCGATTTCATGAATTCCTGGTTTCCAACGATAATGCATCCATCAGCACGAGTGAAGTTGCTGAAATTATCTCGCTAGTTCGTCATATGGCGTGTTCCTCCTGAATCAAGAATCCACTTAATTTATTGACGCCTACCAGCCTTAGCTACAAACTTATCGTGCACTGTAACCATCATCGCAGTGCTGTGCTTACTTTGATTCCTGTCGTTAGCATCACTACTACGACAATCTTTGGCTATATAACCTTGTTCAAAGCACCTGAAACATGTTCTATTCTCTTTCCGACCTTCTCTCTATCATTCATACCAGAATTGTTCCTTCTCTTCCAACAATTCTTCGACATGTTCCCCGTCTTGCACATTATAGCAATTCTTTACATATGTCATGCCGCGTGTCACCAATGCAGACTCATCCTTTTCCACATATTGGTTGATACGTGACTCACGCACTATCAACTTTGACATTGCTATATGAAAGTCACAGTAGGAACTCATTATAGTTTCTGCCGTTACATCAAATTCTCTGGGCAGTCCTATCAACAATGCCCTTTTCTTCTCAATCTTAGATACGGTATTTACTGTGTATTCAATTTCGCTGACAAACTCCAATGTCTATGTGAATATCCACGATTCGCTAACCTTTGTTAGGCTGAAAATTCTGTAGCATTGTCAGCTTTGCATCTAAGCGGCTTTGAAATCGCATGGAACATAGTCTTCAATGTCGTCCACGCCTCTGCTGGATCTGATCTTGCGTACAGCTGCTTTGCAACTCTGACCAACCGAGGTCATAATGTATGCCAAAGCCAAATCACGTTGGGCGTCACTGCTACTAATTACTGTCGACTCTTCTTCTCCGTCGACTATCCGGCTCGGTTCCCAAGGCTTTACTACATACTTCCAAAGTCCTTTTCCTTTCAGGATCACTTCCATAACGTTAGATCATTGCGTAGTTATCTGTAGACAGGGGAGTTACCCTGAACTTAAGCATTTCCATGTATTCCGACATTACTGTATAGAGAACAAAATCACTTACTCTGAACACACCCAGTTGTTAACGAAGTCAAACACTTCGGATATTTTGTCTCTTAGAATTAGTTGAAGTAGTCAGAACCAAAGATCTAGGCCCATAACCTATTGCAGATATGTTTTTAGTTTTACTTATTCCTAGCGATCCAGGTCCTTAAGTAGTGTTGTTATGCTATCGACCGTACTGGTGATGTTGCTGTCCCAGCTATCTCCTATTACATATGACTTGGGTGCGTTGTCATAGGTCAAAAAGAATCAAAATTATAACGCCGTATTCATGTGACACTTCATCATGCGTATTAGTGATCACATCATCTCCGAATCTACTGATGTATTGTGGGCAACAGCTCACCCTTGTTGAGTCGTCTCAATCTCAAGATGTTATAATTGTGGAAGATATATCCGATCTATCCCATAGTTTTCCAGGCAACCACAATCGACTCAAATATGTGGGGACACAGTAATAGGGGAGCAACTACGCTCCCTAAAAGGCTAACTTCAGGCCATCCATCAAGCATGCCGCATTAGATATGACGGCTGCTGCAGCATCTGATCAGGGATACATTGCTGCTATTTACCGAAGACTATGACAGACAGGTCTGTGTATTAGAGAGTCTGAAATTGAAGCCAAGTCATGAGGTGCGACCTCACAGGGCTGATGTGAGACCAGCTGCAACGCGTGCTGCGTTGGACGAAACCTCCGCCACAGCGTGTCTTTATAAGTAAATATAGGAAGATCGAAAGGGTGCGATGGGGAATCATCCCGGAAATTAGTTTCCCTAGAGCTACATGCGCCAGTTAGATTGAAGGAAAAAATATAAGAAAAATTAGGATGATGACTTGGAATACCAGGGTGATACTGTTAAGGAGCAAAACTGAGTCTGGGCCAAAATAAAAGCGTTTGGAAGCTGATAGGGTTAAATCGTCGGGAGAAGAGATACTTAGAACCAACTACCCCAAGACGGAGGTGTTGCGAGCGACAAAAGTGCTACCGTGGTATAGTTGAACAAATAAAAAGCAGTGTATATGGGAGAGAGTTGAGAGGGCTACAAGCAAGTATAAAAGGGGCAGGTCTACCACTGATGCTCTGCGACCAGCTTAGGAAAACGTTTTCTTGGGTCTGAAGTTGACTCTCAACTTCCTACTACTCGGACTTGGCTGAAGTTGTCTGCCAACTTGCTTGACCTCCACTAAAGGAAGCAGTTTACTCGGCTTATATAGACTTTGGCTACCCTACAAAAGTCTCAAACAAACAGACTAATAACCATAAAATGCATTCACGGGAATCGTGTGAACCAGAGAGACATTAGAAGATATTTCCTCAAGGTAAATATCTAGGTGCCATACCCATGCCAGCCACCCATCGGCCAGGGGTGGGAATTGATGTGGCCATTATATAGACCTTTCAGAGTCACTCGTAGTATCACCCACAACCTGAACTGAACTGTACTGACATCTACTATGACAGCGTGTCCTAAAATAAAAAATCAACCGATGAATTTGCCACACTCACCCAAATTAAAAATATCTTGCAAATTCAAAAACTGTAAAAATATCTTCCCAATTCCGATACTGTATACAATTATGGTCCTCATCTAGATTTTTTCGTGTGCGAATTTGCGCACATCACGCCCTCCGCTCAAGACGAACGTCCCGGCTCGTCACTGCTCTTCTTCTGTTTGTTAGTGTTCGCTGTCTTATTGATAAAATATATGGTCTCTCAAACGGGTACGGATGCAACTGATTACCAATATGATGCTCTAAAAAGTAGGTTCGCATTACTGGTACCTCACTTTGTAGCATAGCCTCATATATTGGTTTGATAACATCGAGGTGGGGTTGAATACATTCTTCTTCCGTGACTCTTCCGAATCTTCCAAGAGTGAAAAAATATATGTGATATGCAAACTCTTCTGGAAGATGCCGGAGGAATGGATGCCGATAAGAAAAGAAGACGCGCATCATCAAGAACGAATCTTCGTAAGATAAGTGCGGTCCATGTAGCGCCCTAAAACATAAACAGATGCTTATCATGAAATAAGAAATGACCTGCGCATCGTTCGCATCCTCGGAGATATTGCGCAGCCAAAAAGATAATCTTCTTCTTCCGACTGTATGCTGTGCATGGTTGTGAAGGAGAGCTAGAGATGAAGTTGTGGTGGACGGTCCCGATGAATGGCCGCGACCAGCTCCTGACGTACTGGGACCTGCACGAGGTCCTCTCGGGGACGACCGGAACCTCTTCTGGGCGGGTTGTTGTCTCCTGAAGGTCCTCCTCTGGTCATCATCACTGCTTCAGGAGGATCCTCGCCGCCTCCAACGTTCCCAATTTGTGGCGGAGAAACGTAAGGTTCCCATAGAGGATACGGGACCAGTCTGTATCCATATCCGGGGGTAAGGCGTAACCTCTCAGTCGCACGTCTTGGTTGTTCTTGAGAAATACGTAAATTGGACGGATAATATTCAGATACGTTTGCGACAAGTCTCCAGCAGCTACCATTCCATATCTTCCTATAGAGTAATGATATATTACCTCCACAAACTCTGGACCTGCTTCCGTGAACCTTCCGTTTTGGAATGAAAATAGAACTCTTATTAATAGTCGGAAATCTTCTTCAGGTAGCAATGGTCCGTTCAACGTACGAAAACATAGGCATATATTAATGTAGAAATGGATGATTACGTGGAGTTCGTAGTAGTCCCGCGTAATCGAGATGATCCATTCCCAGGCCCTTTTTCCTCCCATAGGAATCATTCTATATTTAAAGATGAGTATGCCCCGTGGTTGCGCATAGTCCTGTGTGAGAAGGAATTCTTCAGGCCTCTGATGGTAAGGGACCAGACGACGTGCATGGATGGCCCTCCTTGATCTCTTCCCTGAGCTTGAACAGAGCTGATAGTGCGGGTGTCTTTCCTCCGTGACGATGCAAGGGTTCGAGTACTTGGTTTGGAAGGCCGGCCACTTCACAGCCTGCTGCATTGCTTTTCCATGTACTACAAGTACTTTAGAGCCAACTGAAAAGGTTCTGACTGCAGTTCTGCATCCTTATTTCTTGTCTGTGTTAGCGCGCGGTGTGATCTCCAGCCTTCGGTGGCCAGTAGTTCAACTTCCCTACTCTCTTCATCGATAATATTTGTTTCCATGTCTCTCTGTAACATTCTAGGAGCCCTTCCGTACATTAGCTCGAATGGTGAGCGTCCATTTCTTCCTCTTCTTCGACGATAGCCGTATAACACTTTTGGTAAGGCATCTTCCCACTGGATTTCATTCTCCGACATAGTTTTCGATATTGCTCGTTTGATGGTTCCAACCATCCTCTCCGCTTTCCCGTTGGACATAGGAGCGTATGCGAGAACGGTCTTCAGCTGAATCCCTTTCTCTCCAAAAAACGAAGCAGTGAAGTTGCAGTAAAACAAAGGGCGTTATCCGAGATCCTTTTTGGAAGACCAAACGGTTCAATTATTTCTTTTTCGATGAATCTCAGTACCACCTCAGCATTTGCCTCCTCAACTGCAACTGCTATTTGGCCATCCAGTAAGATGTTCCACCCCTATAAGGAGATATTTTTTCCGGAAGAGTTTCCTTGAACGGGCCCGCAAAGTCAATTGAGAAGGTTTCAAAGAGACCGGAAACTGGAAAACTTAGAGTTGTCTTATACTTCCGTATTGGAGTGAATTTTTGGCAGTTGTCGCAGCTTTTCACGAAATTATAGACGTCCTTATGGATACCGGGCCACCAGAATCTCTCAGTTACGAATTTTTTGGTTGTTTCGAGTCCCAATGCCCTAGCTCATCATGGAAAGTCCTCAAGATCTTCATTCTTTCTTTCAAAGGGGCCACTAGTCGGGGACCGGCTTTAGTGTGCCGGAAGAGTTTCCCATTCCACAATGTAAAAGCCTTTTGATTCCTGCGTACCCAATTTCTGTGTTCAAGATCAACCTTTCTCATTTCTAGTCCATCGAGGAATTTGATCAGTCCGTGAATATTAGCTTCGTACTCGTTATCGTTCGGCAACTGCAACTCGGCGACTCCGACGATGTCCTCCGAAGCTTTTTCATTTGGAATCAGTGCGTCCCTCAAGCGGGATAGGTAATCGGCAGGCTGATTATTGCGTCCGGGTCTATACACAATTTCAAACCGATATTCTGCGAAAATGTCGAGCCATCGGGCCAAGCGGTGATGTACATCCTTCTTTTGGAATGCTGTTTTAAGTGCCTGGTGATCAGTTATCAAGACAAATTTCTCGAGTGATAAAAGGTATACGCGAAACTTTTTCAGCGCGAAGACGACAGCTAGCGCTTCTTTCTCGCAGACTGAGTATCTCTTTTCCGCATCATTCAGAGTTCGGCTTGCGAATTGAACAGGGTGTAGTCTTCCGTTTTCATCTTTTTGGGACAAAACGGCACCCAAAGACCGTTCTGAGGCATCTGTCTCCACAACGAATGGTCTCTTGAAATCTGGGTACATGAGAACTGGGGGGACACATAGCTTATCTTTAAGCTCCTGAAATGCAGTTTCCATTTCCTTGTTCCAGTAAAATTTTCCGTTCTTCGTAGTGCTGGCATGTAACGGTGCTGCAGTCTTGGCGAAATCTTTGATAAATCTTCTGTAATATGAGGCCAGTCCTAAGAAGCTTCGGACCTCCGTCTTTGAAGCGGGCCTTGGTGCCAACTTTATTTTTTTCGTTTTCTCTGGATCCACTCTAATTCCCTCTTGGTCGACGATATGACCGAGTAATTGGATAGAAGTTTTCGCAAAGAAGCATTTGCTCAACTTAATTTTCAAGCTATACTCCGATATCCTCTCCACAACTGTCTTGACGTGCGAGATGTGCTGATCCAATGTTTCTGAGAATATGACGACATCATCGATATAGACTCTTGCGAATGGAAGTCCTTTCAAAACCTCGTTCATCATTCTTTGGAATGTAGCTGGTGCATTCATGAGACCAAAAGGCATCACTTCGAACCTGAACGTACCGGCTTTGCTGGTAAAGGTTGTTTTTTCCTTACATTTTTCATCCAATGGAATCTGCCAATAGCCAGTGTAAAGGTCAATTGAGGTGAAATATCTCCCGTCCTTCAGGTCCTCGAGGATCTCCTCCATGTTCGGAATCGGAAATCGATCGGGTATCATTCTCTGGTTCAGTTGTCGGTAATCGACGCAAAAACGCAGCTTTCCATCCTTCTTTGGTGCGACCACAACTGGAAACGACCATGGGGATGAAACTGGTCGAATAATATCATTTTTCAGCATACTTGTAACATTTTCTGAGATAAATTGGTCATATTTTGGCGGTTGACGTCTAGGCTTGTGGTAAATCGGTTGAGTGTCGGTAAGTTCGAACGAGTGAGTAACCGGTACACTTGCTTGTCTTAAATCTGAAACGCTCCATGCAATTACTTCGGAAGATGTTAACATGTCGGATATTTTCAGTGAGGCGGGGCGGGAAGGTGCTGCACTTTTCCTTGGATTTCTGCCATTTGGCGCCCTTTTTCTTCTTGATCCTCAACCTCAATATTTTGAAGGACCTCTTCCGTCGTGCTCACATCTTCATATATGGAATTCGACGTATTCTTATTTTCTTTGCAAAGGTAATCTTCTTTCATGCTCCGAATTCTGTCCTTTGATTCGATATCATCGCAAAAAGAAACACATTCGGGTTTCAAACTTATCCTAGAATTCCAGTCGTCATCTGTTTCAAACCCGAATCATAATCGTCCCATGCCATGTTCATTACCCCCGAGGGTACCCTTTTCCACTTCCGAAAGTGTTAGTTGGTTCCGAATCTTCGCTGTCATAGCTAGAAGTGAAATCTTCACTGTCCGTTTCTTTTAAATCTTCAGGATGCGTGCTTTTGTCGAAATCCAGGGGCATCTTCACGGTTCTGCCGTCAATATTAACTGAAACCATTTGGTTGCCCAAGTCAATGCATGTCCTAGTCTTTCCATTGTGGGCAGCCAATGATTGCATCGAAAGGGAGATCCGGCATGACAAGAAAGTCTACATCAACTTTAGAGTCCCCAAAGAACACGGAAACCTTGTCAACAGTGCCCATGCATTTTGAGACGGTTCCATCCGCTACAGTTATTTTTCGAGTCGTTGGAGTAATTTCGAGACCTAGATCTGTCACCAAAGTTTCTGAAATGAGGTTTGGAACAGCACCCGAATCGAAGAGAGCTTGGGTTTTCATACCCAATACTTTGACTGGTACCAGCTTAAGACGTCTTGGTGCTGTCGAGGCCGATTGAAGAAACAGTTTCTTACCCTTAGCGGACTTATTAGACCTGATAATTTTTTTGAGTTCTTTTCTCGCATCCTCTGCGTCGCCCCTCAAAAGTTGACCAAACGTTATCCCAGTTGGGGCCGATGCAAGCTCAGCCACCAAATTGTACCTCTTCACATACTCTAGTACGTCCTTAGAGATACTCTTAACTTTCTTACTCTTTTTCGTCTTCTTGGCCGGAGTGACTCCCACTCCTGGAACAACTTGATCAGACCTCTTGGTTCGAGGAGGTACAGGTGCTGGGATATGCTCCAGCATTCCATACTCTAGCCTAGGTTTCTTCGATAAAATGTTCCCTTCCCCATCCCTTTTTGTCACATTGACTTGACTAATCTCTTCAGCGATGGATACGTTACCGGCATCCGTCAACCTTTGATCCCTTCTATTTTGTAAGATTTTCACCTCTGGTCCTGACTCACTCCTTGCTTCCGATAAATTTGCTCTTCTGTTGTCTTTAGACCAGCAGTTACTTTCATGATGCCCATATCGACCGCACTTTCCACAACGAGTGTTTCTATGTGGATTATCAGGACACCTGTTTGCAAAGTGTCCAGGCTTGTGACAGTAAGAACAGACTTCTGCGGCCTTAGGGGCCCCAGACTGGTTCTTCTTAATGGTAAGAGTAAGGCTTTCCAACTGCGAGGTTATCATGTCAAGTCGATTATCGAATCGGGTTTCCAACCTTTCTTCCAAGTTTTTGACATCGCTCCTGACAGATTCTAATGCCGCTGCACTAGTAGCCGGCCTTTGATAATTCTTTTCAGGATGTACGATAGACATCGATGTGCGGGTTTCCCTCGGTACCTCACTCAGTGACTGAAACGTCTCCGAATTTTTGACAAATTCTACTATGGTACCCTTCAGTTCATCAAAAGTGTGAGGGCCCTTGATGAGGAGGAAATCGGAGAGCCGCTTATCCCCCATAGCCGCCTTACGCAGCATTCCGTACTTGGCTTGGGCGTTGAACCCAGCCTTTTCATAAAGATCACACAAGTACACCAATGAGCTTAACAAATCGTCGAAGTTGAGCCGGGCCTCTATGGCGGTACGAATCATCTCATCTGGTTCTACCTCCTTAGCATACTCTTTCACAAGCCACTCACATACCTCACCGAAGTTACGCCCATTCCCGTTAAGAGACCACCCGTCGATAAACTTGGACTTATATTTGTGCTTTGCGTCACCATGAAGATAGGCGAAGATACTTGCGGCCTTCTCTTCATCGCCCTTCTCGCATCACAACGTTGACATATGTGTAAAGAAACTCCTCAACGTCTTCAGTCTTGCCCCCTGTGAACGTTATACGAGCAGCGTTGAGATCCATGATTACAGAAAAGAAATCCCCCGAAGTGTTCCTTACTACTGCTCAACTCGAATACCTCGGGTGCAACCCCCTCCACAAGAGTACCAAATGATAGGGGTAAATCGGCGGGGAAGAGATCCTCAGAACCAATTACCCTGAGAAGGAGGTGTTGCGAGCGACAAAAGTGCTACCGTGGTATTGTTGAACGAACAAAAGGGAGTGTATATAGAAGAGAGTTGAGAAGCTACAAGCAAGTATAAAAGGGGCAGGGTCTACCACTGACGCTCTGCGACCAGCGTAAGAAAAAGTTTTCTTGGGTCTGAAGTTGACTCTCAACTTCCTACTACTCGGGACTTGGCTTGAAGTTGTCTGCCAACTTGCTTCACCTCCACTAAAGGAAGCAGTTTACTCGGCTTATATAGACTTTTGGCTACCCTAAAAGTCTCAAACAAACATACTAATAACCATAAAATGTATTCACGGTAATCGTGTGAACCAGAGAGACTATTAGAAGATATTTCCTCAAGGTAAATATCTAGGTGCCATACCCATGCCAGCCACCCATCGGCCAGGGGTGGGAATTGATGTGGCCATTATATAGACCTTTCAGAGTCA